>LRSR01000065.1:0-18145 GCA_001579985.1 Hypsibius dujardini
AAGGTAGGAGGATAGGTCGGAGGAAACGTTTGGGGAGGATAGGTGGGAGTGTATGTGGCCGCCGGGGGTGGCCGGGTCACGGGAAACGTCGGGAAGGTCGGTGGAGAGGAGGGTGCCGGCGGCCTCGGTGATAGGTTGCACTGTCCGACGACAATGATTTGGACGGTGGTGGTGGCTGTGCTACGAGGTGTTGCACTGTCTGTGAATATCGAAACAGGATTGAGAAGATGATCAGAACGAACCATGTTTTCGGTCGCCGGGTCATGTCGCTGATTCGTTTACATGGAATAAAAAGCACGAAAGAGTTGTAATAACAGAATTTAGAGGTATTTAATAAATAAATCTTAAAAGAATCTAAGAATCTTGAAGAATCTTGAAGAATTGTTTTGAATTTTGTTAGTTACAAGTTTTGCAGGGCAAATCAATGTCACGCCTTTTCCTAACAATGGATTGACCGCTACCTGTAGTCTACCGGATACTGGCGCAGATTATTGATATTACTCGAAAGCTCAGAGATTCGTCTACCTACTGATATTAAAAACTAATTCTTCTTTGTAGGATCGAGCTCATCATTTGCAAATTTCTGAAGCTCCTTCTCTCCAATTACGGTAAGTATCATGAATGTGATAGGGCTACCATGCAGGACGGCATTAGTTGATAGCACTGTCAATTAACAATTATTTAACACGATCGTTCAATCAATCGTTTCATTTGGTATGTCAAGCTTACTACAGAGATTGTAAGCCGGATTCTATAAAGCTTTTAATACCAGTCGTTAGAAAAATCTCTGGACTTTGAAGGATATCAATGATATGCAACAGTATAAACGACATACAGCGGTCAACCCCTTGTAATGGGGAGACTGTTCTATGTTGCGAGCGAAGCCCCGCCAGCAGGAAAATACCAAGGAATTTGCTTCATGTCCCACTTTTCCGTCACCATGGGGGTGGGGGAGGGAGGGTTAGGAAGAGTCTTTGAGATCATTTATAAACAAACATACCCGTCGCTGCCACGATGACTGTTCGAGGCCCGAGTTCGGAAATTGGACCGATCGACACCAGTGCTCCAGTCATGAAATCCACATCAAAGCCACTGTACAGGAACAAAGTTGTTGCATTTCGCGTCAGAAATCTGACCTTGAAAAAACACATTGAAACAGCAGTACTTACGGCGAACCGCTAATAACGTTGTACGTCACTGTTGTTCCTTTCGGGTCGAAAGCCTGATAAACGTTAGCAAGAGGTCATCACATAACGCCAATTCAGCAAGCGATCCACCAGTTGGTAATTGAATTTTGCGTTTTTGCCTTACCTGCACGGTGCCGATCTGTGTGAGACTACCGTTGGTGCAGGGCGCGACGAAAAAGTAAGTTTGCGAGGAGAATACCGGAGGGAAACTCCTCGGCGTCGTTGTCCTTACGGGTTCGGGTTCGTCTAAGTAAATCAAAAAAGGTAAATTAAAAAAATGTCTAGCTTTTGAGTCACAGCAGGCGGGGGGGGGGAATACCGGCTAAGCATAGAGTCAAATAGTAATTCGCTTAGAAAACTTAACTTTTACTTTTTTATTTAGGTAATAATTTCTTATTGCTAGTTGCGGGTTTTTAATTCAGCTGTTTTAAGTAATTGAAATGTCTGGCAGAGGCACGTTTCGATTGGAAGGGGGGTCGCAATCCAAGCAACTCCCCTGGAGGCGCCCCCTAAGGGTCCAGAAGAAGTCTGGAACCCTGGCACTACCATTTGGCTCCGAATGGCATGCTTAACTAAAAATATGTATGGGGTTAAAGTAAGTAATAAAACTAAATATATTAAATATATGAAATAGGATAAATGTAAACAGAAATCGTATTTAACGCATGTACTAGATTTAATAGGTATTATTTACTTTAATCCCAAAAACATGTTTTGTTAGGAATAGAATTTTCTATCGAATGACTGCTTCAAGGGTCCTGACGCCTGCTGGATCCTCAGGGGCGCCCCCAGGGGAGTAGCCCGGGTTGGCGCGCCCTGGTAATTGAAATAAGCTTCTGAAGTTTGGTGCAGTTTCATTCGGGAATGAGTTGGCTATTTTTAGTTAACTCACTTATTACGACAACAGTGACTCAAATGTTTTAGCAAAGTATTTTTTTGAAAAGAAAAACTGGAGCTAAGCAATTTGTTAGTGTTAGTCCAAATTTTGTTTAGTCTTGCCATCTACTTCGTACCCGTTTGGTCCACAGGCGGCGGGAACGTCGGCGGAGGCCGCGGTGGCAGTGTGAAGGGCTGCTGTGTGAATACATAAGAGGGTGTTGTGAATGGTGGAAAAGTTTGCGGAGGGGGTGGGAACGTCAGTGGAGGTGGTGCTGGGGTGAACTGGAACGGTCTGGTGGGCGGGAAAGTCTGGATCGGCGGCGGCGGAGGCGTTTGGATCTGCTGACACGATCCGCCGACGATGACGGTGACTCCGGCTGAGACGGACAGGCTCGGCTGGCCGTTGTCCGTCGCCAAGACCGTAAAAGTTCTCACCCCGCCGAATTGGAGGGCGTAGTTGAGGGTGATGGCGCCGCTCGTCTGATCGACGGAGAATTCTCTAAAAAAATCAGCCTCAAATTAGTTTGTCGTACACTGCTGGCGGGCACCCTTCTCTCGGGAGAAAGATGCCTTTTTTGATAACACATTGCCCAATCAATATCGATGGTCCAAATTTTGAGCTGTGAAACGAGACTGCCACTACGTATTATTACGAGCACCTAGATATGTCTCTGTTACTCATTACAACTTTGTTCAAATAACCTAGAGCAGACGCATTTACAACATGAAGAAGCCGTAACAAGGAACTGCAAAGTGCCCTTGATTTAGTTAATACCTTTTTGTTACCAGCCAGCCGTTTAAAAACACTCTAGAGAGATTGCTTTCGACCCGTATCTTTTTTCCAAACATCATTTGTGTCAGTATTTTACAGCAGAACTGACTTGGGATGATGTTCATTGGTAGAAAAGCACATATCTCCACTTATTCTTTATATTTAAACTAGTCCTAAATTAGGGATGGTATATAAAAAGTATTTCATCAGCATGGCTCCGAAAACTTTTTTTGACAGAATTTCAAAGACCGGAAAGTGCTGAAAGATTTGATTTTGTTTACTGTAAAAATTTAAATTTTTTTTTGAATGTGGATTTCAAGATTTTTAACACTGCCCCTCTCCAAATTAACTTGCCATCAGTTGGCATTAGTAGAATCATTTTTGGATGTCAGTGGGCGGAGTTATGGGTCATTTCTGAAATTTTACTCCGAAGCTTCCTGTCTGGATTGAAAATCATGGAGAACGGATTTTTCCAGTGCGTTTCTAGGTTTTGATATTCTGCCAAAAAAAGCTTTCAGAGCCATGCCAATGAAATAAATTTTATTAGTCATCACTGATGTAGGTCTAATTTGAAACAAAATGGAGACACTTTGCTTTCCATTTATGAGAATCATCCCAAGTGAGCTTGACCTACGCTTTTTGATGCACCAATCCAAAACCGAAAGGAACTTACTGGGTTCCAATTAAACTATAGGTCACAGAATTGCCATCCGTGTCGTATGCCTATAACAGACAACGTAGAAAATTAACAAAAATGATTGTCATTGTCTGTTTTCTATTTTTGGCGTCAGTTAGAGTACCTGCGTGTTTCCGACCGGCGTTCCACGACCACCGCCGATGCACTGCACGCTGAACTGATAGGACGATTGACCGAACGCAGGCGGATTGTTCGGTGGAAGACAGTTGCCAATGTTGACCGTTACCGTGACTGCCGACGACATCGGAGGCGAACCGTTATCTGCAGGCACAAAAAAAAATAAAAATATGCCTTTAAATATCAATATTTAAATTTAAATAAAATCAAACCGAGGATCAAAACGAGGAATACTTCTTCCCAGTGTGCGTTGGCAAAAGTGAATGGCTGTCTGTCTCACTGTCTCTCTGTTCCGTTTACATTCCGCATCGCCGAGGGCGTGGTCACCCAATGCTACCCCATGTGTCTGCGGAACAGTGTATAGCGGAAACGCTATGATTGTTTCGTTTCTTACCCCCAAATCTATTTCATGGAAATCTCTCGAATCAACCAGATTCCGCTGACTGTAAATATTTGCGCTTCGGTCTTCTTAGCGATCGCATCGTTTGCTAGTTCTATTACATTTCGTTTAAAGTGAGAAGCAGCTCCTTGATACATCGAAAATACTTTAAATTTAGTTCTGAACAACTTCCCGTACCAGACAAACGTACCAGTAGCAATGACGGAAAACGTCCGAGGAGTCGAGTCGATCAGAGCACCCTGCGATCGTATTTCGCCTGTCGCTGGATTCACCGAAAATTCTCTATTAATTAAAAAAAATTTAAGTTTGTTTTTCATAAAGATTGTTTGTGTTACGTACTGGGTTCCCCGAACAGAGTATGACACCGTGTTCCGCTCGTAATCGGTGGCCTGCAAACAAGCCCTTTATTTACATGTTTGCTCTTCATTGTCTCATCCCAAGGTTTCCATGTGTCGTTTTTACCGTAGTCATTCCAACAAAGACGTTGTTGACTCGACATGACGCTGACAAGGTGTAGGTTGTCTGGCCAAACGTCGGCGGGGTGTTCTCGTTCGTCTGCTGCGAGGTACAGGAACCGGAAACGGTGATGGTGATAGTGGCGGTTGCCGACTGAACTGGCGATCCATTGTCCGTAGCAATCACGTAAAAGACACGATCTGTTGAGGACTGGATCGATCCTGTCGTTTGAATATTTCCTCGTCCGTCAATTGTGAATTCACTGCAAACAAAAAATGTTCTGTAAAATTGGAACAAAATGATCAGTGGGAATGAAACCGTACTTGGTGTTGGTCAATTGGTATGTCAGAGTTTGGGTAATGTCCATGTCTGTTGCGAGGACCGATCCGACTCGTTGTGGTCCTGCACCGCATGGGATGGTGAAGTAATAGTAGCTTTGCACAAAATACGGTTGCGAGTTGGTGTTGCTGTTCCGGCCGGGATTGTTCCCGCCGGATGAGTCATCTGGCATGACGTTGATCCGGACAATTGAATCGCACCACTAGAAGGGTCACCATTAAACTTATGTTTAATGCTGTTAAGTTTTGTATTTTAATTATTATTTTTTTTGGTATTGTTTTTTGAGTAATAAATTGAAAATACATCCTACTGAGAAATCTTAAATTTGATTAAGTGAAAAGAACACTGTTTTGATTGAAATTAAAATGGTTATATCTACCTACGACAGGTCATAAAACAGCCTGTAAGATTTAACCTCGATTGACAAAATCTTTCAAAAGTATTCAACTTCTTCGAGATCTCAAAACTGATTCGTCACTTGTTGAGATCTTGTCAACTTTGCCTTCTGACGATGGGAATCGGGGACTAAGAACCAAAAAAGCGAGGACTCAGAATATTTTAAAATCATTTTTTTACAAACACTTCCTTTTTCAAAAAACATAATCTGCAAAAGTTGGTACAGTCCCTGAGACAATACAGGGAGTTAAAAAATGTTCAAACTGCTGAAGAGTTTCAAATATTCTGCTGATCGTGGCAAGATCTACCAAGCTGTTTAATGGCCTTGCCACTAATTGCACACCCGCAATTGAGCATGCAATCAGGCAATAGGCAATAAACTCCTCTCTGAGAATGTGTGCGACACCATAGGCATCCGAAGTTCTTTCAATGTCTGTAAAAACGTTTCCCTTCTCCCCTTAAGGGCCTTAAGGGCAACCCAGCGCTTCGTTTGTGTTGAAAATTCAAGCCGGGTCGACGAGCGTGTTATCGAGGAAAAATAGTTTTCGGTTTCGAATATTTTTTTTCACAGACATAGTTTGGGTTTGCAAACTTTTCCTTTTTTTCAAAATACATTATGTGACCTCATCAGGTCTCCTTTTCCCATTAGGACATTTTTTTGAAAACTTTATTAGACGAATTCCGTCTATTTTATTAAATTTTGGACTATTTAGATAGATACTCAAATTTTAAAACTCAAAACTCGGCGTTATATTTTACCGTGTATAGCAGATAGAAATTCCCAAAAACATTCGCAAATTTCTCATTTTGAGAGGGGGATAAACTTGGGTCGCCGTGCTTTTGCACTTTTGATTTTTGACTAGACACCGTAGACGGAAACAATGCTTTTTAGGTGTCACGAATCTGCACACCTATCGAAACTGCCCAAACGCAGTAGATCTAACGAAATTCGTCTAATAAAATCTTTAAATAATGTCTAAAATGAGAGAAGGGGAACCGGTGACGTCACGTGACTATTTTTTGAAAAAATAGAAAAGACAAAATTTTGCAAAATGATTAGAATTTGAGAAAAGTAGTGAGTGTAGTTTCGAGTCTATATTCTGTGCCATCACATTTTGCGATCTGTCATGAATTTCAAACTAAAACAATGTTTCGGGTTCCCCTTAAAATCTAAAACCACAGCTTCGATTAAAAAAAATCCAGTCAATTTCTCACCAAGCCGAACACGTCCGTGGCACGTATCTTAAACTCCATCGCGGCACGGACCCTTCGTTTCAAGCTCCCTGCCACCGAGACCTCCCCCGTGGTGGGACTGATACTGAATCGCTCAAAAGCGGTATCCGAAATGCTCCACTGCAAACCTTGCCCCGTCGCCGAAGCCCGCACCACCGAGGTCCCCACCGCCGCGTTCTCCGGGATGATGGAGGTGTACAGAGGCTGCGAACAGACCGGTGGCGGTCTACAGGTGCTACAGACAAGGCCGTTGTTCGACGATCCACTTGATTGACTTTGAGGAAGTCCCGACTGACCGTTGCCGTAACCGACAGACGATCCAGGCGGCATAAAGGCAATCGGGAGTGCAGGACTAGGAGTTTGTGATGAAGGCTGTTGTTGGTTTCCATAACCGACGGCGTCAGGGGGCAGGAAGGCAATCGGCAATGCCGGGCTAATGAAGTTTGAGCTAATTTGTTGCTGAATACTTTGTTGAGGTTGTTGGCGACCTTCGGGAAAGCTCTCCAGCGGCCCGGATGGGAGGTTAAGCTGACGTGCGGGGAGAGTATGACCGTCGTCGTGAGATGTTCCGTTGGACGGTGCAGCATGCGGAGGGAAGGTGACGTAGGTCACTTGGTAGGACGAAGACGGGGCGAGGAACTTCTCGGTGTTAAAGTCGTAGTAGGCGACTGCCGGGGTGATGCGGTTGCCGGGGTACGGTACCGCGGGGAAGGACACGAGGGTGGATTGGTTGAAAAACGGCGCAATGTTGGGGTTCCCCGCTGATGAGGCTCGAGGTGGAAGGGCGCTTTCGACGCCAGTTTTTCCGGTTGATAAAATGTAGAGGTGAAGGTAGCAGGTCTGGAAATCAAAAGTGCAGATAATATTTTTGTGCTTTTACTATAAATATTTGGATGTATATATTTTATTGGCATCATTAGGTGACAGTTATACCCAGCCCAGGCACAAGCATGTGTATGTACAGGCACAACCGCCGTTTATGCTCACAGCCGTCACAACCTTTTTTTCTGAATATAGTCAAACAGTTCAACCTCAAGACAATGTTTTTCATAAAGCGAACATAACTGTAACTAGCGACTATAGATTTCATTCGAAAATACAGATTATTTGAAGAATTTTTAAAAGTGAACAAGTGATCTTTTTTTTATCAACTAAAACTTAATACTAAAGAGTTTAGTTCAGGTTTTTATGGAATTAAAACGTTTAATCTTATATTATATTATATTATCTTATATTTTAATAAATTTGGGTTTTTAGCTTTTCCGTTTGTAGTCTTTTTTAATTTTTACCATTCAAATTTGAATGAATATCAACTAAAAATTTTAGCTATTTCAGACAACTATAACAGATAAAGCAAAAACATATCTTAATGTAAAGTTTTTGAATTCAGTAATTTTTGCCATCCCTACGGTAGTTGTGCCCAATCTTTGACAAAAAAGTAGTGGGCATAACAATTAAAAATTTGACGTGTGGATTGTGAGCATGGCTTTCACCTAATCATTATTATATTTCATTATACATATTGTAGTATAATCTTGTTACTTACTGAATAGTTTGATCATACAATGAACATATATATTTGCACGACTTTCAGATCTCCAAGTCGTTTTTAAAGATTCTGCAAGTCACAATGCCCGTTTGATCATTTCTTGAAAATAAAAACCCCAATTCGAACTCGATATTACCCTTAATTCGATTTTGATTCAAGTGACATCAGACTTAACAAGGCAGTTGAGCTATGAAACTACGGCGTCAAGCAAAATTTTTAATTTTTTTTACAAGAACCAATGCCCAATCCAATACGATTACTAGAACCCTTACAATTTGTTCTGTGGCCGCTACGACGGTGAGGTTATGCGGGGATCCATTTTGCAATGAGATATCCGCTCGTTTGACGGACAAGGTTCCACTTTAAGAGTAAAAAAGCGGATTAAAGCTTCGGTGATTTATTTAGTTCAGTGTGCTCCCGATTTTTGTACGATTATAATTCAGGGTACCTATTCTGATCCATGAAAAACGGAGTCTCCACTCCGTCGTGCTGTATCCGATAGGTTTGAGCAGGTTGTCCGTTGATAGCCTGCAGAGTTTAGAACCACGATTGCCTGGCTGTTCTATTATTTTCTATCGTTGTTTTAGGGGAAAACAAAGGTGAAGTCACTGACGGTCTGAATCTTTGCAATTTCTTCCCCAAGTTTGACTGGTCCTCGCAGGAAAACGTAGCGAGCAGGAGTGTCCGCGCACGGTTCGAGCAACGCCGCAGATTGTGATACGAGGTTTGTGGATTTGGCGTCCGGATGAGGGACTGTCGAGTACTATTCAGACAAATGATCAGACACTTTGCCAACTCAACTAACAAACACTCAAGCAAAAACTAAACTAAAACGTAAGGAACCATTGTCTTAGTCTTATTTTTGGTTTATTAAGAAGACAAACAACTGAAAAACTGAAAAGGATTAATTTAAATAAAATACAACTTGAAGTCTTAGTTAATAAGAGTGTCAAAATTGAACAGACAAAAGTGTCAAAATTCGCAATAACAATATTCAAGTTTATTAAAAAAAATTAATTTCATATTTTACCAAAGGAGAGTTCATCCAGACTTACCGCTTGAGCAACATGATTTGGCACGACGAGCAAGAGTGGAACGGTGGTCCAGCGCAGTACTAATAGTATCGAAGGCGCCACCAAATAACTCATGTCCGGTCATATGATGTCACCCTCATCTGACTGGGATGAAAATTTTCAATAAAATTGCGCATTAATTTCAAGCCAAATTTCTTCCAGTCCCCAGTAAAAAAACTTATTGCGCTACAAATAGATGTAAAGTATGGTGGCTGCTAGCGTTAGCTAGGTATTGCATAATTTGTCGGGTTTACTTTGAGTTTAACTTTCAAGATCATTAGGACAATTGCCCAAGTCGTCTCGCTCGTCTATCCACCCTGTTGCAAAATGAAGGAGTAGCAACCAAAGCCAAGTCTACCCATGAAAGGTGTCAAAAACAGCTATATTGTTTCTTTCCGGGTACATGTTTGATCGGAGACGAGGCAAACAGCCTGAACAGAGGCGCGCGCATGTTCTGTTGTGTTTGGTTAGTATGACATTGTGATTTGTTGGATAACGTCTAGGCCTACCAGATCGTGGTTTCCGGCTGCTACAGCGGACCAGTTATTAGTACAGGGTCTAACTGAGGTACCAATATTGTGTACACACAGTGAGCAGTGACTAGAGCAATTGTACATCCATACATTTTATTTTTTTTTCAAGTCAGAGGGCGAAGTTACGGGTCACTCTGCAGTTACACCCGCATATTTTCTGATCCATGAGATGATGGTAGCCAGCTCCATTTCCCAATCGTAAAATATTGTCTGCTCATGCCAATCAATTGAGAATCAAATTGGAGATTCGAGACAGCATAGAAAGCGTACTGTGATGTTTTTGGTGCATTGAGCAGTGATTGTGGCATAGCCAGTGGCCGGAATAGGTCAGGAAAGGGGAAAATAGGATTTTTGTAGTTTTCATTTTTTTTTGTTTTTTCCTCGTTTGTTTTCTTAGTTTTCATGTAGGCCGGAAAAGGGAGAGGAGTACGCCGGATTCTCATATGCTTTTTTGCTTTATCATTGGGTTTGTAGCAGTTCCTAATTGATTGTTTACGATAGTTCTTGCGCATTTCATACTAACTCGAACGATTCTTTCAAGCGAGCGCTCATACTAATCGAAGATAGAGCTCCAAAATATTATTTTCCAAAGGCCCAATACAAGAAAAGGTCATCCGGAAAAATAGTCCCAGAGAACCTCTTGCCCAGTCGCCGATGCGCAGAAAGCTTGCATGACGATGACCCCCTTTTCGGTACATCAAGATTTGCTGCGTTTGAGCGACGTGGGACTAGCAATAATCCAGCGGGGTCGCCACCCGACGCATCTAGATAGATTAAAGGCTAAAGTATCTTTTCAGTATATTATACGCATACCACGTGCGCTAGCCCGCTATCACATATATACGACCAGCTAAGTATACAGTACATTATACCGCCTCGTCACACGAACCGTAATATTCTTTCGTATGTATATGGTTTCAACTTCCACCCTACACATACCGGGGCTTAAGGGCTTAATTAAAGTATGGGCGTGTGTGATTTCCACGACGCACTGGATATCCGACCGCAGGCTCCTTAAGGACGCCATAGCACCATGCCATTCCTGAGTCTTCTTGCATGCCCATATTGTTTGTGCATTATTTCGTGTTAAATTACTGTCTCCTCTTTTGGAACCACTATCTACAGTATTGGATAGATTTCTTTCAAATACACCTGGCACCTTTGTTCCCAGCGACCGATCGAGCGTGAGACAAACACAATGACGAAGGATGTTTATGCCCTATCTCATAGCGGAGACACCGATAAACATGACCTGTTGGAGTTCCTGCAACCGCTTCGCAGCTGGTGGTACTGTCTTTATCATTCTAAGGAGCAAGACCGTTTTGTAATGGCACAGTCATCGCCTGCGACGGACACAGACGTTGTGGTTGGAGCCATGCCGTATGACGGACCGACCGGTTCGGGCTTAACTACCACAGTTATAGGTAAGTGTATAGCGGAAATTCAATATGCCCGATTTCTGAACACTCATTTTTGTGTCCTATTTCTGGCCACTTCTCTTTGGGTACTCTTTCTGACCACTTAGCTATTCCAGTATGATGCGGACTTTCCTTATGCATTAAGATAAACTTTTCTGGATTCTGTGTCATCTAATTTTATTTGGAGTTGACTGGCCTCAACCAGATTTGTTTCGAAAATTAAGGGGCAGAGCCGGGTGTCTTCTACAAAGAGAACTGGAAAAGTGAGCTTACTTATTTTCCAAGCAGTAGCCATCGTCCTGCTCCCCCCCCCCTCAAATGCCAAAAAATATTTGGGTCATTCCAATCGATCCCAGACTTAGGACATAGCCAGATAAGTTTATTTTGGCTGTTCTAGAATTGCTAAGTAGCCAGGAATAGGACCCACAAGGGTACCCTAAAGCAATGAAGCGCCCTCTGCGTACTCAATATTTTCCAAGTTTTAGCAAAACCTTTTGTTAAGCAGTTTTCCTTATACGATTCTTTGAAATTCTTTTACATTTCTTTTACATTGACCCTAACTCGGGCAGTAACGGAGATTTTCCCTCCTGATCGACTTGAGTTTTGTTTGGCAAATAGCTTTCTATTAATCATGGTTTATCATTGGGGTCTCCGCGTGGAATTCACATTACGGTTTCAGAAAATAATAAGAAAGAAAAAGACTTCTCAGCGAGGTTGTGTTATGAGCAGGTGCTTGATTGGTTGAACGCTCACTATTTTCCTTTATTTTCATTGTAAACTATTTCGATTTTTAAAAACACATTCAAGTCTTCGCTGGGGAAGTCTTCCCCAGCGAGTTCGTGCTGTAAGCGGGTGCTAGATTGATTGAAAGCTCAATATTATCTTTGATTTTTACTGTAAAACATTTCGATTTTGAACATGCATTTAAAACATGTGTTAATGTAAATTTAATTTTGGAGTCAATCCGCATCAGCCGAATATTTTTCAGGTGTCAGGGAGGGGGCGAAGCTGTAGGCCAGTTTTGGAAAGCTACGCTCGAATTTCTTGTCCTTTTTGAGAAATACACACAACTCCGCCCCCTGACACCTGAAAAATATTAAGCTAATGCCGATTGACTCCAAATTGAATATAGCATGAGAAAATACATGTTTTGAATGTATTTTTAAAAATCGAAATGGTTTACAATGAAAATAAAGGAAAATAGGGAGCGTTCAATCAATCAAGCACCTGCTCATAAGACAACCTCGCTGGGAAGTTTTTTTCTTCCTTATTCTTTTCTGAAACCGGTAATGTGATTTCCACGCGGAGACCCCAATGATAAATCACGATAAATGGACAGCTATTTGTAAAAAGACTCACGCCGATCGGGAGGGAAAATCTTCATTACTGCCCGAATAAGTTCTGGCTATGGTGTTCTTGCATGGTTGTGTGCTTCACGTGGGTGGAGTTAGCCTTCAAGTGTAAACTTGTATGATTTGAACGTAGCAGACGGGCTTCACCCTGTGTGAAGGAATTGAAAGTGGCCTCAACAAGGCAAGGTGGCTAAACCTTGTTGTTAGGTCATATTGCGCAGTACAGTGTACTAGTTGGCTCACTGATAATGCGACACACAAATGAATACACTGTATTTATCGGGAAGAAAGGTGATCGGGCAGGTCGTATTACATCAACAATCACGACGGACGTTGCGTTGTAAAATATGTGCTACCATGAAGACAATGCGTGGTTTACTATTGCGTGTGCTAATGTCGTGTGTCCGATCGTTTAATCTTCCGCCACCCGATAGGTGGCGCCTTGTAATACTCGAGATCCACAGGAGGAGGAACTAACTGATCGGTGCAATAATAATCATCACAAAATGTCATATCTCGGCGTCTATTCTGGTTGTGGACTTAAAAATGAAATGCATAAAATGAGCGACCCATGATCACTAAACTAAGAAAATATATTGAAGCTTAAACGTGTTAAATACCCAGTACTAATACTTTACACATATACTACAGGAAATTTATCTCAATATTTAGTTTTGTCAACCTTCTTAGTTGTCAAAAAATTTCGCTTTTCACACAAGTTATTATTGTTATTATTATTATATTTTTTTCACGTGTGAGAACCCAAACTGCTTGGTGTTTCTGTCTCAGTCACTCTGTATATGGTTTTCGTAATGTCTGCTCCTCCATTGGATGAAGCCGAACGACATCGCAATCTTTTGGTTTTTTACATACTGGTCTACAACAAAAGTGATGTCTTTTTGTTTTCTCACAAACATCAATAAACATTGGTAGTCCATACCTTTATCCGTATTAATCATGCAGGTATAAGAATCCTTAGCTGACCGTCACTTAAGTCATACTACAGAGCACTATATGATATGTGATTGGTCTGAAACTCTGGATTCCGAAAACTCACAAACAACACGTGGCGTAGCACTTTCTATACACTACAGGAGCTCGTTTTGGGCTTAGAATATAAGTCCCTCTTCTTCCCCTTCTCGCGTTTTGTCCTCTGTTGCTTTTACAAGTGGTGATCAAGGTCCCTATGTGTCATGATAACAAATTTGATAATTTTGGAAAGCCAATTTTTTCCTCAATCTTATAGTGTAAACACCCCGATATTGGATATTGATGGAATAAATGGTGTGACCAGTGGCGCGTACTGGGGGTGGCATGTGGGCAATTGCCCCCCCCCGTCCGAAATTGAAAAAGTGACCAAATAGTATCCCCTGACGTTTTTAGGGTAAAAATAGTAAAATCATACCAATGCTCCCCCCTTTGAATTTTTTCTCAACCAACCACGGAGCTGGAACGATGGAAGACGCAATGGATCAAGAAGTCGGAGACGGAACGACCAAAGACGATCATGGGAGCGATAGCCAAATGTGACATCAATTACTATCCTACCATTCGGTCCTTGTTAATTTAACTGCAATTTTGCCCGTCAGTGTTGCTGAGTGCGAGCGGTCATTTTCGACCCTCAAGAGGTTGAAGACGTACCTCCGCTCTTTAATCGACAGGAACGCTTAGTTGGCTTACCGTTGTTGAATGTCCACTTGGAGGTGGAAGTTACCCCAGAAGAGCTGGCGGGGGCGTTCATGTCTGTTAGTACTCGACGTTACTAAATTACGTGCATGTGTCCCCTTATATGTTTTCCTGTGGAAAATTATATTTAATAAATTAAAAATTAAAGTCTTGCCCCCCCGTACCGGAAGGTCAAGACGCGTCTATGGATGTGGCCATACCTATGAGAGTAAAAATAAAAGTGGGTGTTTTGGTTTTTACTCCGCACTCGCTCGGCGGGAAATGCCCAATATTTAGGGTTTTAACTTTTTCATGATGATAACACAATAATGATTCTAAAAAAATTGATTCGCATTTTATCGAGTTAAAGGACGTTGGTCAACATCCGAAAATAGAAAAGAGACAAAATAGAAAATAGAAAAGGGGACTAAAAGGGAGAAAGGAGAACTTGTAGCCTAAGCCCTGGCTGAGAGTCCTTACAAGTCGAAAGCATAATCCTCGTGATATGATCAGGGGGTGGGCAAAGGGGCAAAGTTCATTATTTTCAATATTAAACCCTTAATTCGGCTTACGCTCCCTAATCATTTTGAAACTTATGGGGGTGTGGGCGTTTGATTTCCAAAGCCTCCGAGGTTTCAAAATATTTTACAAAATTTCAGTTTGTTCTTCAAAATTAAGGTCTGTTGGGTTCCAGTATAGGCAATATATAAGATGAATACGAATGGGAGGTTTCAAATATTTAAAAACGGAAATTTGATGTTTTTGAAATCAGTTTGAAATTCTGGGGCTTGGAAATCAAACCCCCACATCCCCGTAAGTTTCAAAAGGATCAGGAACAAAAGGCCCAATTTTGGATTCATTGTTGAAAAAACAAATTTTGCCCATTTGCCTACCCCCTGGCCCTACCATGAGGGGTCCTGGTTCCAATTTGTAAGGACCCTAAAGGAGTCTCTGCCTGTACATACTTGGCGCAGGGAGGGGGGAAGGGAGATGAAAAATGATTATTGATTGAAATAACCGTGATGGTGCATCTGGTGCGCGCACGCGCCCTCTCCCTCTCTCGGGGAACTCTCGCTGAATAAATATGCAAATGCTATAGATCGAGGGAGATCGCGGGCCTTTCCGTGGAACGACGTGTCGCCGTCCCCTCCTTCGTTCTCCTCGTCATCCTCCCCTCCCTGGAAGCCGAGACCCTTCCATAGCGGAAGCCCTCCCGCAAAATAGGGTTCCGTGTGTTCGATCTGTTCGTGTACGTGTGTGTTGGTTGGTTGTCTGGTGTAAAACTGCACACACTCACGGCAAGGTAAACAGTATATCTGCCCCCCGACCCGCACTTCTCTTCTCCCCTTAGTCGTCCCTGTTTTTCTAGCACTTTGCATTTGCATATCACCGTGTGCAGGACATTTGGATCGAGTATTTTTCCACCCAAACTGCAGGACGTATCCAACTTGTTCACTGTTGTTTTTTTGCTCATTGTGTTGTGGACGCAGTCGTTTGAAATTTCAGAATTGTCGCTATTTACATCGATTACTACATGCGCACACGCACTGAATCATATGCAGCAGCCTGACTGCTGCTCCATTATTGCAAACTATTTTTTGTAATATTTTTACCTGACTGATCGTCGCCACTCGCCGAGATCAAAAATGGATTACAATTACAGCTACTTCGCTCTTCTTCCGAGTATGTATTGTAGATACACTTACGATACTAGTAGGTACACTAAATAGTTTAAAACGCGATTATCGTACATTTATGTAAGAACCGAATTGTGATCGACCGCTTTGTTGGAATTATGATGCAGACGTTTTATCTTCATCTGTATGGCCTATCGGGTCAATTTACCTCAGACCTAGACCTCACTATGGACTCAAGAATGGTTTACGTTAAGAAGGGAAGATGTTCCATATTCTCATTGCGCTCACCGATTTCTACGGAGATGTCTTTAAGAATATGTGGTCTCTTTTCTTTGTTCGGTACCTTGGTATCATGAAGCACATCTGGGGCTTGTGCTTGCTTCAGCAATTATTGAAACGGACGAAATTTATTAACGAAATTTATTTATTGAGACACAGCGTCAAATAAGTGTTTTATCATTTAGTTTGTTCTTTACCATTCCTTCAATTTTCTTATTGAAAAATGAAAAAGGAGATCTTATAATTTTGATTATAACACCGCATTGTATTGTCGACTCTGATTTTCCTATTCCGTGTTTTGTAGATCTTCCTGCTGACACGTCGCCTGCCGCAGATGAACTCCTCAAGCAACGCCTACCCCACCGGAAACCCGAGGCCCCGGAGGGATGCTGCAACCGCAAACTCTTCTACGGCCTCATCATTGTTGTTGCCGTCGCGGTGGTGTGGGTCGCTGCCACGCAGTTCACACAGGAGACCCTACGACAAACCAATTTCGACGCACCCTTCTTCCTCAACTGGTTCAGCACCAGTTGGATGATCTTTTGCTATCCGCTCTACTTCTTTTTTGTCTGGATCAACTGCAAATGTCAGAATCGGGACCACCGACCCGCTATACGGTACAACGGAGCCATGATTGTATATGAATGACCCACGCCATTCGTTTCTCTTGATTGCGATCCGCTGCTTTAAATTTATTCTTAGTTATTAATTAAGACGCTGGCTTGATAAATATATTTCTATTTATTATTATTGATTATTACTATTATTGCTAATTACATTTATCATAAGCATTGCGAATTTACGACTCACGCTGAAATTTGTTTTCCAATTAAGAGCATTGTTTATCACTTATCTTCAAATATTAATATCTTCTATACTTTCAGTTCGTTTTTATTCACTAAAATTTAGACCGTTAGTTAACACTATTGCTTAATTATGGTTGCAACCCTTGACTTTACATTTAATTTTTGAATCTTTTAGAAATGCCTGGAAAATTTTCGGAGGAGAACAGATAAGTTTTTTCGTGGTCATCTTCCGCAGTGGCTGCTTCGCCATCATCTGGACCTCCACTAACTACATGTACTCATTTGCGTTGCGCATAATCGCCGCGTCCGACGTGTCCGCCCTCTTTTCTTCCAACACCGCCTTTGTTTTCTTCTTCTCCTGGACCATCCTCCATGAACGTTTCGAAGGAACCAAAGTGCGTATACGGGTATAAATAAAGGAGAGTACTTTCAATATGCGATAAATACTTTTTGCCTCTTTTGACACTCACCAAACCGCAGCACAAAAACATTCATTCACGTTTCCATCTAAACCGAAGTTGAAAAGTGGTGCATGTGGCTTCCGTACAGTTATTCCATAATACTGTGTGCACTGTCTTGAAATTAAAACGATGGTCTCATTTAAAAAAATCTCATTGTATTTCAGCTGTTCGCGTCTATTTTTTCCCTCGCCGGAATCATCGTGATGAGCTACGTGGACGGTTTTCTGTGGGACAATCCCGCCTTAGCTGGCATTTTATTAGCCGTTGGAGCCGCCGTTGGCTCCGCTATGTACAAGGTACACACTAGTGCTGTTAACATTACGTGTTTGAAACTAAATAAAATATTAAATAAATTTAAATAAAACAATGGCTGTGTTTAAAAGTAATGTCAAACCTATAAAATCTAAAATAAGATCATGAATGAAATATCCTGATATTGAATTTTGAGGAAAATTAGGCATATAAATATTGATTACTGTTTTGGTGACTTTAAATAAAATAAAGGTATATTTTATTTAAAATCAAAATCAGCTTTTTAAGTCATTTCAAATATTTTTTAAATATATTTTAAAAAAAATAGCACACACCACGTACAACTCACTCGGATGCTTACGTACCCTTCAAATAATATTTTGTTCCTTAAATTTATCGAATCCGATTTCATTTAATTTTTAAGGTTCTCTTTAAGCGTCTCATCGGCGACGCAAATTACGGTCAAGTTTCGCTCTTACTAACTGGTGTGGGTCTCTTTGACCTGGCCATTTTCTGGCCCATCACCTTGACCTTAAACTTGACGGGCATTGAAAACTGGCATTGGACCGGCATTCCTTGGCCATACGTCTGCGGCAGTGCTGCTCTGGGTTTCGGTACAGTACTCCTCTTACTCATGCACTGGA
>LRSR01000069.1:0-15791 GCA_001579985.1 Hypsibius dujardini
AGAGTACCTTTTTTGTGTCAGTTTCAGCCACTTTAACTGCGCACTTCTTTCCTAATATGCCGTATGTTTTGTGAACGAATGAACGAAGGGGAACGTGTAAGCTCTGGTCAGTAAAAGTGAAATTAAAATATCTTTTCAACAGTTTACGAGGTTAACGAACATCTCAGCGTAAGATGTTAGGTTGTTCGCTGGAAAAAAAGGAACAAGTAAAATAGCAGCTTGAGGCAAGTGGCAGATTTCACTTCTAGTGCCGCAACGACGAAATCCGAGGAAGGAGCCGTTCCTTTTCACACCCTGAACAAAAAAAACGGGAGAACTATAAGTTGTTCGCGGAAAAGGAACAAATATAACAGTATGTTCGGATAACAGAACATTTTTCAGTCGACAGTCTTAACAACTTCCACATATTTGGACAAGATTATTTTTCAAACTGATTTTTACGGAACCTGAATTTCCACGGAACAAAGGAACAAACATAGGAACAAAATTTCGGTTCAGGCATTTAATCACCCGAACTACGAATTCTCCCGTTCCATGAACGTTTCACATTCACTTCCCATCTCAGCATCGTGTGACCTTCCAGTGGAGTTAATGTGACGAAGCAGCACTTCCGAGGCGCTCGTCCAGACTTTTCTGGCGTGGCACGAAAAAACAACATCACGCATGCAGCCCGAGTTGTCCAAGTACTCGTGCACTCTCTCCACACAAGTGCTGTATGTTCGAGGGCTCGGTGAAACTACTTCGCGGTGCTGAGTGGACAAAATCTATCCATTCAAACGGTATTCCGGTTAACCGACCACGGTATATAACGCAAACACGCGAGCCGTGATATCCAGACAATTTCATTGTCTTGCGTTTGCTCAAACTTCGAAACAGATTCTCGTTAAAAAAATTATAAATAATGCAGACCCTCGCAGCAGCTCTCGTTGGCGTGGCTGTCCTCGTCTTAAGCGTCGAGGCGCAACTACCAACTGGAACCACCGGATGTAAGTTTGCCTGTCTGTCTGTCTGTCTGCCTGCCTGCCTGCCTGCCTGCCTGCCTGCCTGCCTGCCTGCCTGCCTGCCTGCCTGCCTGCCTGAGTGTCTGTCTGTCTGTCTGTCTGTCTGTTTGTCTGTCTGTCTGTCGTGCCTGTCCCCTTCTGTTCTACTTTCTTGAACTGTGGCTTCAGGTGCCGGGCCCACTGACTTCTTCGTCGTCAACGCCACCCGCAAGAGCCAAGTCCGCGCCATCATGAAAGCCATCGAGACCGGCGACCAGTCCGCCTTCGCCGCCATCCACCCCAACCCCGAGTTCTACTACATCCAGCACGCTCTCGGCGTCCCGGACGGCCTCAACGGCGTCCAAGGCCTCCTCACGGCCCTCAAGAACTCCTCCCGCGTCCAGCCACTCCGCATCTTCCAGGACGGCAAGTACGTCTTCGTGCACACCAACTTCCTCAGCTTTGTCGGGCAGCCCTTCATCGGGTTCGACATTTTCCGCTACGAAGACGGCGTCATCGTCGAGCACTGGGACCAGCTGCAGCCGACCCCGACCGAGAACAATCCCAGCGGACGGGACGTCTTCGCCGGCCCGGTCAGCGCGCTCCGTCAGACCAACGCGCAGACCAAGGCAAACAAGGACCTGGTCCGTCGGTTCGTCAACGACGTGCTGGTGAAGAAACAGGTGCAGAATCTCGGGCAGTACTTTAACGGGAACGCCCTCGTGCAGCACAACCCGAGCATCGGAGACGGAGCGTCCGCCTGGCTGGCCGCAATCGCTGCTCGCGTCGGTACTCCGCAGAGCGTTGAGTACATCCGCACGCGGATCACTCTCGGTGAGGGCGATTTCGTGCTGGTCGCCAGTGAGGGGAAGATCGGCGGCGTGCTGTCCGCGTTCTACGAGCTGTTCCGTGTGGAGAACGGAAAGATCGCCGAGCATTGGGACGCGGTGCAGGCCATCCCGCCGCGTGCAGAGTGGAGGAACAACAACGGCAAATTTTGAACGTCGATTTGTCTGTTTAGAAAACATCTGAGCATATTGGGTGCTCGTTCCAAATCGCTTTTGGAATGCCTGGAGCATGCCTTTTTCCGCTTAAAACTGAAAAAAATGCCTCACGATGATTCACTTCTCTATTTCGCATTTTTTTTCTGCGAAATATATTCGGACTTGTTCCTCTTCAGCAAAAGAAACAATTGACTCCTAACGAACATTCGAAATGTGCCTTATAAGCGGAATAAAAAAGTTGGTTCCAAATAAATTAGAAACTGTCTGATTTCAAGAGCGGGGAAATGGAGCAGAAAGGAACAAAGCAAGTGTACGCATGGGGTAAGAAAATTAGGAACATTAGACAAAAAAGGAACAACATTCCTTGTAAGGAGCATGAAAAGGAACAACGTTCCTTGTAAGTAGCATGAAAAGGAACAACGTTCCTTGCAAGGAGACGTTCCTTGTAAGTAGCATGAAAAGGAACAACGTTCCTTGCAAGGAGCGTGAAAAGGAACAACCTTCCTTGTAAGGAGCGTGAAAAGGAACAACCTTCCTTGTAAGGAGCATGAAAAGGAACAAAACTCAAACCACTAACTCCAATTTTGTAAGAAATCACTACACTCGTAGACTTTAGTTTGTTCTACAAAGAAAGGGAACAAATGTTCCTACAGCAGAGCTGCTGTTTGTCGACAAACTATTTATTTCCAAAGACGATTCACACGTAGTGTAGATTGTGTGGCGTGTATACTCTTCTGCTGGTGGACGGAATATTTATTTATTCATAGGAATAAAATTCTGACGGTCACGAAGCTTCACCGCTCGGGCCTCTACAAACCGGCTTCACGGTCCGCGTCTGTAGAATGCTGATGTGGTATCGTTTACCTGAACACACCGAAGCAACCGCGAAAACCAAAACGTCGGAAAACTAAGTCCAGCAGTGGAGGTCCCTCTGTCCTCATCGTATAAAAGAAGAACCGCGGTATTTGCTTTCGTTCTCCGCGACGGCCTGTCAGAGTTTGTTTGTATCTAGTATTCCAGCGGACAAAATGGCTCGACGATCATTTGGCCTCTCAGTTTTGGTCCTTATCCTGATAATTTCTTCACAAAAAGTTACTTCACAGCAGTTTCAGCAACAGCCATCGGTATTTCGGGTCCACATCTCCCCTCGAGACAGTTATACGCCATTGCAAGTTCCTTGATTCGGAATAGCATACCCACTCGGTCTTTTTTCGAGAAATCTATTGAAACTATGCATTTCTTTTCAGGTCGCCAATGACCTCCAACTATAACACTGCCAATCCTTGTAAGTTGCCTACAGACGTAAGTTACAAACAGGTCTCTAAACAGGAACAAACAGGTTCCCACATAGGAACAAATATGTTCCCACATGGGAACACACAAACAGGTCTCCACATAGGAACAAACAGGTTCCCACATAGGAACAAACAGGTTCCCACATAGGAACAACCATGTTCTCACATAGGAACAAACATGTTCCCACATAGGAACAAATAGGTTCCCAAATGGAAACGAACAAACAGGCTCCAACTAGGAACAAACAGGTCTCTACAGAGGAACAAACAGGTTCCCACATAGGAACAAACAGGTCTCCTCTCTTTTAATTGGCCGATTTTTACAGGCGCCACAATGGGCGGTTTGTCTGGCGGAAATGCATTCCAGAAACAGGCCGCCTTCAACCTGATGAAGGGCATCGAAAGCGGGGACCCTCGTGCCCTGTCTATCATCAATCCGACCCAGCCGAACTGGCTCTACATCCAGCATTCCCTCGTCGCAGCGGACGGCCTGGCCGGGGTCCAGCAAATCCTCGCCCTGCTCAACGGCACGGCCCGGGTCAATCCCGTGAGGGTCTTCCAAGACGGCGACTACGTCTTCATCCACACTAATTTCCTCAACTTTTTCGGGCCCAACATCGGGTTCGACATTTTCCGCTACGAAAACGGCTTCATCGTCGAGCACTGGGATCAGCTTCAGACCACGCCCAGCACCTTCAACCCCAGTGGACGGAGCATGATCGACGGACCGACCCAGGCACTGCAGCTGCCCCTGGAGCAGTCCAAGGCCAATAAGGACTTGGCGCGCCATTTTGTCAACGATATCTTGGTCAACCGACAGCTGGACAAGGTCGGACTGTACTTCGAAGGAGACGTCTTAATTCAACATAATCCGACCATTGCTGATGGAGTGTCCAATTGGTTGAGCGCAATTGCGGCTCGGAATGGAACGGCGCAAGCTGTTGTCTACACGCGTACTCGCATCACGCTTGGAGATGGAGATTTCGCGCTGGTTGCGAGTGACGGCACAGTGGGCGGGAACTTGGCCGCGTTTTATGATCTTTTTCGGCTAGAAAACGGGAAAATCATTGAGCACTGGGATTGCGTACAGGCAATCCCACCGCGTGCATCTTGGAGGAACAACAACGGCAAATTTTAGACCATAATAGCCAACCTACGTAACCGCCGTAAAACGGTCCAAAGGCTAGATTTTTTTAATTTGTTCATGACTAACTAGTAATATGCATTTTCTTTTTCCGAAACAGATTTTATGAACGAAGCCGTTGATAAAAAATAAACTGCACATAGACACAACACAGCTACAGGCACAGGCACAGGCACAGACACAGACACAGACACAGACACAGACACAGACACAGACACAGACACAGACACAGACACAGACATTACACGGCTAGTATCAGGAGTTCACGACTTCGTGAAAGATAGAAAAAATGGCCGATCAATCATTGCAGCAAATAGCTGTCGTATAAATAACGACGAATTCTGGTGAGACGTCGTGATTCGGCACTTTTTGCTGTACAAACTGCGCGAATTAACGCTGACATCGCGCATAAATTGACGCGCCGGACGATTTCTTTGTTTTCGTTCCTCGGTACAGTGACCACTTGGGCAAAGAATAGATCTGCTGAATCGCGGTATAGGAAGCTGAAGAAAAAAATTCAGTCAGCCATGGCGACGACGTCAAGTCCTCGGCGATCTTTTCTTTAGGATTGAATTTACGTCAGAATATGCGCTTCATCCTTTCGAGAAACATTCATAAGAAAATATATTCCAATATATCCATAGCTGGTTTTGCCTTTTTTGAATATATTCTCCGCCGAAATTTCAGGGGGTATTTCTTACTTCTGAAACAAGCAGCCAAAAAGAAATGGCAGTGGCTTTTAGCGTAGTAATTTTGCTGTCCGGATTACCTGGTTTTTCGTCTGGTTCTAAACTTTCCATGCCACCGTCAATGAATTCATGTGAGTATTTAAAGTATGTGTGATGGTCGATCAGTCTGTCTGTCCGTCTGTCTGTCTGTGTGTCTGTCTGTCTGTGTGTTTGTGTGTCTGTCTGTCTGTCTGTCTGTCTGTCTGTCTGTCTGTGTGTCTGTCTGTGTGTCTGTGTGTGTGTGTGTCTGTCTGTCTGTCTGTCTGTCTGTCTGTCTGTCTGTCTGCCTGCCTGTCTATATGTCTGTCTGCCTGCCTGTTATGATCTTTACTTGCAGGCAGTCCATCGGTAACAGTGGTAGACCACAAAAAACAAATCTTCGATCTGCTGAAGGCGATCGAAACGGGTGATCCCACTGCGGCCCCCTTCAATGTCATAGCTCCCACCTACATCCAGCACAACCTCGGCGCCGGAGATACTAAAGCTGGTATCCTGGCAGTATTGCCGTTCGTCCCCAAGACCGCTAAAGTTACGATAGTTCGTGTCTTCCAGGACGGTGAATTTGTCTTCGCCCATTCGCAGCACGATGTGTTCGGTTCGGAAATCGCCTTTGATGTCTATCGCTTCGAAGACGGACTCGTCGTTGAGCACTGGGACAACTTACAAGTAAGATAGATATTTCGTTTGTGAGTTAAACTGAGAATCAATAAGAATATCGGCGAGAACGCTGAATTTAATTTACCGTATACTCGCGATCTCAAGAGACAGCTAAGCCCCGCCTCCCTCGGTATGGCCCCGCACTCGATTGAACGTTCAATCTGATTCACTCTTCTCTGATTGGCTCATTTCATACAGCTTATCCGTATTGCTCGATCGTTTGGTTGTACAGTTGAGCTAATCCGTATATTTCTCCCTACAGTGCTTACTCGTTGTGCTTGATTGATTGATTGTACGGTTGTGATTTTCCGTATATTTCTCCCTACAGTGGTAATTTGGTGAAGGGCACTGAACAGGCACGGTCCGGGATGGTTAAAATTTACGGGTAGGGCAGAAAGTGTCCCTTCAGATCGCGAGCATACGGTACTGTACTGCCACATTAGCTTCGCTCACCTGTAGCGCCGCCCCGGGCGATTTCCCCCCACTCCGTGTGTTATTGCCCGGGCAGTATATACTGAGAATGCTGTGTTTGTTGCGCGAAGCTAACGCGGCAGTACAGTAAATCAAGACTAATAATTTAACAACAGCTCCATTTATCTACTTTTTTTTGTAATGTGACTAATTTCAGGCAACACCGAATACCACAAATCCCAGTGGGCGGAGCATGATCGATGGAGCGAGGGAAGTGGAAGTCGTTTCCGCTGAAGTCGCCAAAGGGAACAAGGCGCTGGTTCGCGCTTTCGTGGAGGAAATATTAGTCAACAACCGACTGGACAGATTGGAATCCTATTTTGACGGGGATGACTTCTTACAGCATAGTCCTGGCGCGGCGGACGGAGTATCGGGGTTGATTGCGGCAATTGAGTCGAGGAACGCGGCAGGAAAAGAGGTGAAATACAATCGAATTCGTTTGATCTTGGGAGAGGGCGATTTCGTCTTGACTGCCAGCGAGGGCACGGAAGGTGGCGTCTTGACGGCCTTCTACGACCTCTTCCGTATGGAGAACGGAAAACTCGCCGAGCATTGGGACGTCGTGGAACCGATCCTGCCGCGGGATCAGTGGAAGAATAATAACGCCAGATTTTAATGCGAACAATCAGTATTCAATCAATCAATCGATCATCGCCACATATAGTGACAACTTAGTGACATCAATCGATCAATCGATCAATCAAGCAAATACAGAACCGTAATACTGTAGCATTCTAATTCGCTTTTCCCACAAAGATTCCTTAACGCCTAACCGACAATGTTAACAAAAAAACCCACAAAAATCATAACTGATGCCCACCGAAAGAATCTCAACGGAATAAAATAAGAAAATGCGAGTAAGGATAAAAGAACGGAAATGTTGGTGATGATGATAAGCAATCAATCAATCAACCATCAGCACATACAGGGATAAATTAGCTGGTCGTACTCCATCAATCGGTAAATCAAGCAAATACAGAACCGTAATACTGTAGCATTCTAATTTACTTTATCATCGATATCATTTCTTCTGTGCCGATTTTATTTATTGTTTTCCTGATGACATAATGAGGATTTCAACTCAATTTGGGACTTGTGCAAACCAATAAGGAATTGAATTGAGGTGGTTCTTCGGTGGAAAATGCGGAGCGGCAAGGAAAAGAAAGACGTGCGCAATGCACTGATTGAATGTAAGACTGCTGAGTGATGCGCATTGCGCGCTTGTGACGTCACTTGAGAACACAAACATCATTGGAAGAAAAAAATCCTTGCCCAGTCGCGGTTTAGCACCCACCCAGACGCTAAATAACACCTGGGCTTTCTGCATGGTTCCAGTACTTAGAAATTTTTTGAGGCATTGTGAATTTGTGATACCGTCTGTGCTATACCGTCTGTGCCGGTTCGGTACCCCTGGCCGGTTAGGTACCCCTAGCCGGTTCGGTACCCCTGGCCGGTTATGTACCCTTTACCGGCACCCTGCACTCTTTATAATATTGATAAAGGGTTTTAGAAAAAGAACCGGCTAGGGGTACCTAACCGGCCAGGGGTACCGAACCAGCTAGGGTACCGAACCGGCTAGGGGTACCTGACCGGCCAGGGGTACCTAACCGGCCAGGGATACCTAACCGGCCAGGGATACCTAACCGGCCAGGGGACCCGAACCAATCTAGGATATCGCATTTTTTCAAATTCTGATGAGTTAGCCGTACGGACGGATAGCTACCGTGAGGGTCGACCAGCCAGCAGGCCCTGACCTAATTTGTTCAGCTCTGAAGTAACTATTCGTCCGTCTAACTCATCCCAAAACTGTCATATCTTAGAACGGTTCGGTACCCTTGGCCGGGTCGGTACCGTTAATAAGTTCGGTACCCTTAACAGGTTAGATACCCTAAGGTTGGTTCGGTACCCTTTGACTGTGTCCGGTACCCTGTATGTTTACATTCGTTTAAAATCAACTTCGTTCTCCCTTCATCGTTTAGAAATTAATAATAATAATAATAATAATAATTTTGGAAATTACATTTGATTCATCCTTCTACGAAAAGGCCCTATCAGGCTGCGGCTACCACACTTCGCACACAGTAAAATTATATACTATGCACAGGCATCATTTATGGGGATCGAAAAAATTCCAAGTCCAGAAACCAGTAAAGTATGGCTCAGACTGGGTAAAACCTGAGCCTACAATACAAGTCTATGACAGACTTCTCCTACTAGGGAACTTATATGGCGTGGGCAATTGGATTGTTTTCTTCCAATGATGTTTGCGTCGTGAGAACTGACCGCGTCCAAGGTTTTACGCCAGACTTTTGTGCTTTCCCACTTCTCCAGATGTGCTCTGCTTCGTTCACCAGCTCCTACAACGGTTGTCTGGTTTCATTCAAAAAACGGGCCCGCTCAATGAAATCAATTCGGCCAATCAGAAAAAAGAGCTTCCCGCCATTTCCAATGAAAACAATTTCAGACCAAGAATTTTCATTTTCTTCGTGCTGTCAATTTATTTCACAACAGAAAAATTTGCTCTTCATTTCGCACCGTTCAATTTGATTAATTCCAATCAAATACACGCAAAATAGTTTCGATCACCGGAATACCTTCATCCACTAGCTTCTTCTGATCTGAGCTTGTGCGCGACCATTGCCGTTTCCTTTTTCTCTTCCACTTCCACATGTGGTGGAATTTCGCCTGAAGTTGAGAGCGGGCGAGGAGGAGCTAAGCTGAGGATGTTTCGGGGCTGAGAACATGAGGCGATCACTTGAATAACATCACTGTTTATTCTGATGGTTGATTGATTGATTGCTGATCATCATCGCCAACATTTCCCTTCTTCTTTCCTTACTCCCATTTCTTCATTCTATTCCTTTGAGATTCTTCAGGTGAGCATCAGTCATGATTTTCGTGGGGCTATTTATGGACGTCGTCGGTTAGGCGTTAAAGGATTTCCGTCGGAAAAGCGAATTAGAATGCTACAATATTAGCGTTCTGTATTCGTTTGATTGATCGATTGATGGAGTATGCATGCTAATTTGTCACTGTATGTGCTAATGGTTGATTGATTGATTGCTGATTATCATAGCCAACATTTCCCTTCTTCTTTCCTTACTCCCATTTTTTCATTCTATTTGTTTGAGATTCTTCCGGTGAGCATCAGTCATGATTTTCGTGGGGTTATTTATTGACGTCGTCGGTTAGGCGTTAAGGGATTTCCGTCGGAAAAGTGAATTAGAATTCTACAGAATAAGCGTTCTGGATTTGTTTGATTGATCGATTGATGAAGTGCGACAAGCTAATTCGTATATTTTTTAGTTTCAGTCGCAATCACCGCTTCAAAATACTCACTCACCAGCGCAATAATAATAATTGGTTACGGAGTTCTCCATACGATTTGCAGTGTGCGAGCAGATTCGTAATGGTGAGTAGCTCTGAAAACCTGATGGGAAAGATGATAACAGTGTAGATTTGTTGCGTGTATCACTTGATTGATGAATTGGCTTGGTCACGTGCTTTAATCAATCAATCAATCACCGCAAACGGCCGTTGTTCTCCGCCATGACTCTAGCAAATAATCAACTGTTGAACAGCAGAAGATATTTCCAGTGGTTCAAGTGGCGTTCTGATTTGATTTTAAATAAAATATATTATTTATTTTATTAAAGTCACAATAGTTGAAAAAGCCCTTTAAAAGCTTTTTTTATTTAAGACCACTAAGTTTAATTCAAATATTTAATTTTTTTTTTAATTTTTTTTTAATTTTTTTTAAATATTAGGCCATTTTGTTTAAACCTTATTTAAGTGCTGAAAATGCGGGGTTTTTAAAAATAAATATAATGGAGTTTTTTATATAAATAACTTTTGCCGGTGGAGTTAAATTTAATATATTCAAACTGAAACACTTTATTTTAATTTTCGTTGCAGGCGTCCAATTTGTATTCCGGCACCCCTGACAGCGAAAACATTCCCGAAGTCGAGCATCGCGAGGAGCAAGAAGGCCGCTCGGGCTCACCAGCTCCTCATCCACCGTTCCAGGACGCCGGACCGTCGTCCTCATGCTCGAACCTTTCTCACGTTCAGTTTAGCGCCACGAACCTGCCAACAGGCAAGACATAGCATAAGCTCAGGTGTAGTGCCGGTACTCGACGTGGGAATTGCATCGTATTAAATTAGCTGTTTTGGAGCAGAAATTCCCGCCGGTACGAGCTACAAACAGTTTGCTGAGCAATGGCAGGCTGCGTTGAAAGAATCTTTGGATGTCAATTTGGAGGTCAGAACTGTCTGCCTGCCTGCCTGCCTGCCTGCCTGCCTGCCTGCCTGCCTGCCTGCCTGCCTGCCTGCCTGCCTGCCTGCCTGCCTGCTTGCTTGCCTGCCTACCTGACTGCCTATCTGTCTGCCTATCTATCTGTCTGTCTGTCTGTCTGTTTGTCTGTTTGTCTGTTTGTCTGCCTGCCTGCCTGACCGTCTGTTTGTCTGTCTGTCTGTCTGTCTGCCTGCGTGCCTTCTGCTTGCCTGTCTGTTTGTCTGTCTGCCTGCGTGCCTTCTGCTTGCCTGCCTCTCCAATGGTCTTTCGTTCTATTCTATCTCTCCAGCTTCAAAAGCAGCTCGACGGCTTAAAGGAAGAACACGCTCACCTGTCGGAAGTAGCCGCCCAAGCGGAATATCTCGCTAAAGTCGTGGAAGAGGTACATAGTGTTGTTTCGATGACGGGGTAGTCCGTTCGGCCACCATTACACAGTGCGGTCACCGATGAGGTCTAAGTTTGATGTGCTCTCGCAGAAAGTTGATCGGGAGGACGCCCTCGTCGATAGCTCCTCTCAGACTGACTGAGACAGCGCCACCTTTCGCGTCTGACATCAACGCGATCGCTCTTCCATCATATGGTCGGTTCATTTTTAACCAATCACGCATACTTCTTTAGTTTTCTTAACAAACACATTTTGAATTGTTGAAGGGAATTTCAAAATGAAGCAACTAATTTTTTCACTGCCTTGTCTGAACTCTTAATCTGTCTTGCACTTGAACTCATGCAAACACCAATGTGCTGCCTTCCGTTCCTTGAGTCTGTCTGTCTTTCTGGATGTCTGTGTATGTCTGTTTATCTGCCTGGCTGCCTGCGTGTCTGTCTGACGGTTTGTCTGTCTGTATATATGTTCGTCTGTCTGTCTGTCTTTCTGGATGCCTGTGTTTGTCTGTTTATCTGCCTGGTTGCCTGTCTGTATGTCTGTCAGTCTGTCTGTCTTTCTATCGGTATGTTGTATGTCGGTCTGTATGTCTGTCTGCTTGTCTGTCAAAGACACAGACAGGCAGACAGTTCCCGTTGAGGCGCCACATCCTGAATGATCGATACTACGTGCCATCGGGGGCACGTACTCACACAAACACGTATTGAACGCAACCAGCCGTACGTTAAAAAATATCCAGGGACGCTAACTCGTCACAGGTCTTGCTCTCCAGCAACAAGGGGAGCTCCCCAACACCGCACACAGTCACTGTGCTCCCCTTCCTCCCCGTTCTCTAACATCAATAAAGACAAGGCGCTTCCACATGCGAGGAATAATCAATACCATCAGCGCGAAGCAGCAAACAACACATCGTTCCACTTTTATGCTGTTGCTTCGGGAGATTGAGAGAGCTCCGAAAACTCTGCAATTATCGATTTTGCCTTCCTTCTCCCGCTGTGCCCTATAAACCCAGTCACACACCGACCGACCGCCGTCTCACTTTTTCCCCCCATACAGACACGTACAAACTCTTACTCCCTTATCCCGTCATTCAATCAGTCTCGGTTATTTTTCGATCAGCCTTACAACTTCCAGACACAGACATTCAGACATAGACACTCAGACGCAGACACCCAGACACAGATACCAGACACAGACATCTAGGCATAAAGACACCGCCATTGACGCATTCTGCCATTCTGAGACAGACATTCAAGACATTCAAGCACTCAAGCATTCAGACACTTCTGTTTGGACATTCAGACATGACGCACTACAAGGAAGACGAGGAACTGCTTGAGCATCTCCGTGAAGACAGCGGTTTCCAGGCCTTCAAGACGAAGGCCGTTGACGACGTCGTGGCAGGCAACGGAAATACCCACTCGGAACTGCACGAAACAGTGAAGGAGAAGGCATCGGTGTCGTCAGCGTCCTCATCCTCGTCGTCCTCGCCGCCGTCCACCGGTCGCAGCAGCGTGGAACGCCATGTCACCTACACGCACACCGAGGCGAAGAGTGGGCCCTTGATTCACACGACTCATCCGGTGGTGTTGAGCTCGGCGTCGGGCATGCTGGCGCATGAGATCATGGAGGAGCAATCGGGGTTCATGGCATCGGCGACGCATGTCTCGGGCAGCGAACACGGCGTGGCAGCGGCCCACGAGTCGCCGGAGTTGCGGGAACAACGGCTGAAGGATGAGGCCAAGTATCGGGAGAAACAGGACGAGATTGCGCGAAAGCATGATAAACACTTGGAGAAGGTTAGTGGGATGACTGCGAAGTTTAACTGGAGTCAGACAGACAGATAGGCAAGCAGACAGACAACAACCAGACAAACAGCCAGGCAAACAAGACAGACAGACAGACAGACAGACAGACAGATAGACAAACAGATAGACAAACAGAAAGACAGACAGACAGACAGACGGACAGACAGACAGACGGTCAGACAGACAGACGGTCAGACAGACAGACAGACAGACAAACGACTGGTTGGATGAATTTTAGTATGCCATTTTTTGGGTTTAGGTGACCGAGGAGTACCGAAAGAAAACTGAAGCGGAAGCCGAAAAGATCCGCAAGGAGCTGGAGAAGCAGTACAAGCGCGACATTGACTATCGCAAGGAAATGGTGGACGAGTCTGTCAAGCGGCAGAAGAAGGAACTCGAACTGGAAGTGAAGTACGCCAAGAAGGAGCTCGATCACGAGCGTCTGCTTGCCAAAGAGGCGTTGGAGCAGAGCAAAATGCACACTGACGTGCTGGTCAATTTGGACACCTCAGCCGGTCATACCGTCTCCGGCGGCAGTCACGTCACCGAGGAGGAATACAGCGAGCATCATACCGAGCATAAGAAGACCATCGCGGAAAAGCTCAAGGAAACTTTTACTGGTCATCATTAAAAGTCGGCTCCTTACTCGGTTGTCTGCCTCTCTTAAATAGGATTCGTTCAGTTGACATACGCATGTAGGAAAAGGAACATTGTTCACATCGGTCTCATCCGCTCCGTTACATACATAACGCGTACTGTTTTTTTGTTGAATTATCCTTTGCGTGCAGAAGATACTTTCCTTGTTTTTTTGTTTCGTTGATTTATGAAGAGGCTGTGTCTTTGGCTTATCATGTTGTTTTGAGTTGGTTTAGAAGTTATTCGCACTTGAACGAATCTGCACCGCACCAAATAACATGAGTGTACTAAACGTGGTCGTGCGATAATGTTGCTATCGATCGACTGTTGGTGGCAGACACAAGACAACTGTTCGATAAAAACACTAAGAAAAACAACAGGCACACAGGCACACACACACACACACACACACAGACACACACATACACAGGCTGACAGACAGACAGACAGACAGACAGACAGACAGACAGACAGACAGACAGACAGACAGACAGACAGACAGAGCAGACAGACAGATGGGCATTGTCGCTTTTAAATGGAAAGTTTTTGACAGGATCATCTGGCGCAGTGACTTACTCTATTTTGTTAAAAGTGCGATCAGTACGAGAATCAAGGAACATAACCCATAGCTGTTACTTGACTGAGCAATTCACACACCCTCTTTTTTTGCGGCCTTCTAGACCCCTTCCGGTCAACCTACAACTCGGCAGCTTTCGGACCCTATCCTGATCACACTACAACACAACCCACTACACCACACGGTCCAAACCACGTAGACCCCGTCCGATAACACGAAAAACGGGTCTCGTGCTGTTCGCATTACAAACTCCATTCCAAAGGGCAGCCGTTTTTGGCCGTGCAATCAAGAACAAGAGGAATATTTCCTGTTGATCACTTTGACGTTTTCCGGTCAACGCAGGCACCGTTCTCTTACGGCGGGGATTGCACGCTGATGGAAGGGAAGGATAAGGAACATGTCGCCGCACGAACAAGACGCGCCAGTTAAGGCGCTAATCAACTTTCAGGCATCGTAAAATGCGCTAATCAAATTTCACGCATCAAAAAAAAGCGCCCTATTTTGTAATCGCGCTTAGTTTCCTCCTCTTTCCCCTTTCCCCACAACCGACACGACACACCCCAATTTAATTGTTCCTTATTTCGCAGTGTTCAGTAGAGGAAACTATTCTGTTGGTGTTGTTAATTAACAGTGAAAGAATCCTTTCAGATCAAGGACTTGATTGTGGGACAGAGATTTGGGAGACTTATCTGGAACAGTACAGACAGATATATTGCGATAAGCTCTTCCTCCTCCACTTCTCTTGTCATATCCACCATCAATCAGGACAGATTCGGTGACAGTGCATTAATTATCATCGCGAGAGAGCATCATCACCTTTGGACTTGTTCAGTGTAGCCTGATATATCCGAGGCCGTCCAGTGTCCAGACTCCAGTCTCCAGTCTCCAGTCTCCAGTCTCCAGGCTCCAGGCTCCAGTCTCCAGTCTCCAGTCTCCAGGCTCCAGTCTCCAGACTCCAGGCTCCAGACTCCAGACTCCAGTCTCCAGACTCCAGACTCCAGATTCCAGTTTCCAGACTCCAGTCTTAGTCTCCAGTTTCCAGATTCCAGACTCCAGACTCCAGTCTCCAGTCTCCAGTCTCCAGACTCCTGATCCCAGACTCCATTTTCCAGACTCCAGTCTCAGTTTCCAGATTCCAGACTCCAGACTCCAGACTCCAGACTCCGGACTCCAGACTCCAGACTCCAGTCTTCAGTGTCCAGTGTCCGGGGACTGTTCTGTCAGACGTTTAGTTAATCGCATTTTCACGGGAATCCAGCACGAAGATACCAAGTCTCATTCCGGAGCCCTTTCAACGCCTCGGGATTACTTTTTGTGTAGTCTGCATAACCGTTTTTTACATCATGGCGAAACTCCTGGCCGCGCTCCTGTCAGCCCTCTATTTCACTGTGGAATCCATAAGCCGGCTCATTGTGGCGGTATTTACCGCGCTCCCGCTTCCGCACCACAAAACGTCCCCTCGATCGTCGTTGACCGCTGAAGTAAGTGGACGGAATTTTAAAACTAAATAGAACCCTGTTGGTCAGACAGCGAGTCTGCATGACTGATTCCTGATGCCATAAAATGGACGGATTTCTTTTATAGAATGAGCCCGGCATCCACACGCGCAGAGCCAGTGACAACACCCTCCCGTACATCGTCCTACCAGAAAATCTCTTCGAAATGCTCCAGCATGGCCATGAACTGTCAGGTAAATTCAATTCACGAATATGGATATTGCTGTTGGCACAGACAGACAGACAGGCATACAGACAAGCAGACAGACAAGGCAAGACAGGCCGGCAGACAAGGCAGACAAGGCAGACAGACAGACAG
>LRSR01000070.1:0-13427 GCA_001579985.1 Hypsibius dujardini
AGATAGTGAATTAAATATATAAATTTTAGAAATACATTTCGGCTGCGCTCGAATCCTTTTTTTTGGTGAGAAAAAAAATCGAAAGTTCTTTATTGCGGAAACCGCTTAACCGTTGACTTCAGTGGATGATTGCTTGATCTAGTCTTATTTATAACTAAATTATATTTATTCCATGTACAATTTTCAGAGAGGGAACCCACAATATCTTCGCTTTATTTTGTTTATTAAAGCTATAATTATGATGATTTTCAAAACTTATTTGATCGGCGTGGCTTTGAAAATTGGTTTTAGTAAGTAAAAGAAGTAAATCCTCCACAGCTTTATGCTGCCCGATGAAAAAAATAAATAAATTGGGGCACCTACTCCTTCAACGACCCAGGTTGCAGCGGGCTCTTCGTCGCAATGCTCCGACTGAATGGTGCTTCTCGCTCCGGTGGAAGAGTTTCTCTCACCGACACACCATTCTTCACGGCGCAGATGGCCATCTTTACCCAGGGAAAATAACTGAAAACAAAATAAATCACTATGTTTGTCATTTTCACAAAAATGACGTGCTGATCGGACAGCATGAACCACCCTTCGCATATAGGAACCCTTCCCCACGTGTAGGAACCACCCTTCGCATATAGGAACCCTCCTTCACGTGTATGAACCCTCCTTCACGTGTAGGAACCACCCTTCGCATATAGGAACCCTCCTCCACGTGTAGGAACCACCCTTCGCATATAGAAACCCTCCTCCACGTGTAGGAACCCTCCATCACGTGTAGGAACCACCCTTCGCATGTAGGAACCCTCCATCACGTGTAGGAACCACCCTTCCCCACGTGTAGGAACCCTCCATCACGTGTAGGAACCACCCTTCGCATATAGGAACCCTCCTCCACGTGTAGGAACCCTCCATCACGTGTAGGAACCATCCTTCGCATATAGGAACCCTCCTTCACGTGTAGGACCATACCTGAAGGATGTACTCAATAGAGCCCGTGTGGACGCAAGGCCTCAGTACATATGGGTACGCTTCGTTTTCGTCGTATCCGGTCACAGTGATGCATAACTCCAGAGCCCGATGCTGGATCTGCAGTGTGGAAAGACGCATAATGTTTTAGCTGTAAAAGCACGTAGAAGAGGTTTGTGCACAAACCTGTCCCCAAGCCTGGACGTTTTCATCCGGAACGGTTTTGGTCGTCGCGACATTCTTCAGGTACCAGCCGAAGCTCTGGCACTGTAACTTGGAGCGCAACGCCTTCCGGTCAGCCAGATTTCCGGCGTCCATACCCTACGGTGAAGCATTTGATTTGCGGCGGGAGTAATAGGAAAGTGAAGTGTACTCTATAAAAGCCAAGTTCTGTCGGACTCGTACCTTGAGATCCGGTCGAGCCAGGTAGAAGAAGCGGCTGTATTCGTCAAGCCAGACGTCAACAAGACGAACGATATTTTTATCCATGGAGGGCACGGATTTGTTCTTGTCCGTCTGTTCTTGGACTCGAGATACTACACACAATAACTGTGAATTTTGAGCGGAGTAACTAGGATAGACACACCAATATGGTCCCTTGTCTTACAATGTCCGACTCTGGAGCAGGGAACAAAGACAATTGATCCATGACACATCCATACCTAAATCGGGATGCCGGAGGTAGTCAAAGCGTCATTACTGACAGTGATTGGAAACCTTAAACTGCAGTACGTACCCGAAATGACATCTCGAGGTTTTCACCTGGACATAGAAAGAAGTATATTAATGCGTGAATTGACTCAAGGCTGTCTGTCGGTTCGTTTTTTTGCCTCCCTGCCTATCATTGTTCGTATCCCCGTAGGGAACTGAGTGCTGTCTGTCTGTCTGTCTGTCTGTCTGTCTGTCTGTCTGTCTGTCTCTCTGTCTCTCTGTCTGTCTGTTTGTCTGTTTGTCTGTCTCTCTGTCTGTCTCTCTGCCTGTCTGTCTGTCTCTCTGTCTCTCTGTCTCTCTGTCTGTCTGTTTGTCTGTTTGTCTGTCTCTCTGTCTGTCTCTCTGCCTGCCTGCGTACCTGTCTGTCTGTCTACCGATCTGCTTCTAGGAAGGCTTTGCCATAACTTCTCAACATTAACAGCAACCACATTTGCCAATTCACTTACCTCCCCATCCATCCATATCAGCATCGTATGAGCCAACCTGGAAGAACCATGCGCGATCCACTGCGAACAGTCCACCAGGAAAGGTGGCAGTTCTGTAAGATCACTTCTTATTAGCATAGTAAATTCTGCAGATAAATCACTCAAACCGTAAAAAATTATGATTAAAATTATGCCAACGAACTTGAACGGAAGTGATTTGTCCGTGACCTGCGTGTCCCTATCCGGCCTTCGGCCCCATGCAAAGTACATCGACCAGGAGAACAAACCCGTAGCACGGAATCCATCAATTGGTTTGTAGGCAATCGTTTCGAATGAAATAGTGTCGACAATGGGACATGCGAAGGTCTTTCTATCACGCTGTATCACAGCCAACAGTGGTTCTAACCTGCGTAATAGAGCAGCAAGAACTGACCACACTAGTACAGCGATGCCAAAACATAAACGATAATACGGTGCAGTATATAATGACCGATACATACCAGCCGACGTTAACTTCGCAATGCGAATCGAGGAATACGAGAACATCGCCCTTGGAGTGCTCTGCGCCAGCTAATCGTGCCTTGATGAGTCCGAGATTCTTTCTGAATTGAATGAAGCGAATACCCGCAGACTGTTTGAAAAGCTGGAATTCCCGATCGATGAGTTGCTGAAACTCCGGGGTCAGACCTGAAATAAGTACATTGAGTCAACCGGCAGAATATAATTGTTCAATAATGGAGAATGGCCTAAAGTTTCGCAGACAGATAAACATAAGCACAAAGAAACACAAAATGTACAGCCAGACTGACAGACTGATAAATTAACAGACAAACAGGAAGACAAACTGACAGACAGACAAACAGACAGACAGACAGACAGACAGACAGACAGACAGACAGATGATATAGGTCGCACTTCTTACCTTCACTGCCATCGTCAACCAGAATAATCTCGAGCAAGAATTTGGGCTTGGTCCGGTTGATTACACTCCATACGGTTCGAAGCAGCGTTGACAACGGCTCATTATGGAAAACGATGGTCACGCTGATACTTGTGGGGGCCAGTGCGTACGTCTTACCCAGACAACTGCAAAGAGAGCGTAGGAGTACGAACGATACCGCTGCATTCAAATTTGATCGCCCGGAACAACTGTGGACCGGTATGCATTACTATGTACTGTACATTGTATTACCTCAAATGTCGGACTTCCGGGAGCCTCCTCTGCAGCGACGTCCGATCACTCAACCCCACGTCGAATCCCGCGCCCGTTACGTTTGTAGTGAACCCAGCCAGATTAGGTGCCGTGAATTCGATGGGTGAACTTTCATAATTAGCTTCGTGGTTCTTCACATTCACAGTCTCCTCCGAATCACGTGTAAAAATGTTCCACAACAAGAACAGACCGGCAACAGCCAACGCAAAACATCTCCTCCGTGGTATGAGTAAGGCTAATCGCCCGAATCTCACAAGCATGGTAATATGATTTTTGAATCTACCACCACTTGTCTTCAGCATCCTTTTCGCCTCTCACATTTTCAAGGCACCCAGCTGGCATGATGCAAGACGTACGAGCAGCAGACTGAGACACCTGACGGAAATTGCAGTCGCGTTCAGTAATCACCGACAGGCCTCAGGCAAGGCAGTCAGGCAAGGCAGTCAGGCAAGGCAGTCAGGCAAGGTAGTCAGGCAAGGTAGTCAGGTATGACGCATGACACTGAAAACTGCAGACCGACAGCGGCAATTGAGAAGTAGTACAAAAGAGTTGTGGTCTTTCCTTAATTACAACAGCCCACACCGATAACTAACGTGAATGTAAACGGAATAACCGACACAAACATTTTGGAATGAAATAAAGAATTACGAGATAAAAAGAGTGCCTGTATTCTTTCCCAACGACCTCGGCAAAAAAGGGAAGTGTGTATGAGTAGTAAAAAAGCACCAGCAAAATTTGCGAATTGTTTCAAAAACTGAACGAAGTCGGTTTTTCGGCTAGTGCTCTGACCGTTTCTTACTCAGCAACGGCAGGATCACGTCGTGTCCCGTTTTCTCCCACGCCTTCAAGGTCGAACCGACAATCTTCCCAGTCCGCAAGTTCAAGAAAACGGTCACAATTTCATCCGCGTCTGCTCCTCCTTCACCATTTCCCGCACTCGGCACAAATCCGAGGATCGAAGCCGCCGCAGCACCGTCAGCGCCCGGATTTTCAGGCACGACATTCATCCCATCTGACAACGACTTCCCGTCCTGGAACGGAATCACCGTGGACTGATTGTTCTTCCCCGTCACAGAGAAGCCGATCGACGGGCGCACCGGTCGAAGGGGGAGTTCGTTACGGAGATCATCCAGCATCGGAATCTTGAGGCCAACGACCTGCCGGACATTCGGGTCGCCGACCTCCTCGTAGTCTTCATACGACGGGAAAGCCCCTCCCGATCCTTCAGCGGTGGAGGCGTCGTCCTTCCAGTCGTCCCATTTCCCATAGAAGGCGAAATCCAACGGGTTCTTCAGGAGGATTAGCGGCTTCGATGGTTGCGTGGAAGTTCTGCCAGGCTCTTGCGAATCGAAGTCCACCGAGTCCAGACCGGATCCCTCAGAGGGGTCGTTGTCAGTGGAACCCTCGGAGGGGTCGTTGTTAGTGGATGACGGGTCGTTCTGGATCAGTGGTCAAGCCCTCGGAGGTCGGTCAGTGGAACCCTCGGAGGGGTCGTTGTCAGTGGTACCTTCGGACGGGTCGTTCTCAGTGGAACCCTCGGAGGGGTCGTTGTCATTGGAGCCCTCGGAGGGGTCTTTGTCACTGGTACCCTCGGAGGATTCACTGCTGGACTGGAAATCTCCGCCGTCACTCTCGTCGCTGTCCAGGTCGGTGTTGTTAGCCGGCTGGGGGAGGCTTGGGCGGTCAGTAACTGTGAAATAAGCGTATAGCGGGTCACTGTCCGCTGCCGAGGTGTTATTGTTGGATAGCGGATCGCTTATACCAGACTGGAAGGTAGTACCGTTAACGGACGTCTCGACCGGGTTGACAGTGATGTTGACATTGACGGTCGTCGGGTTCTTGTCGGAGACGAGTGTGGAGTCCAGACTTTCCTCGGATTTGTCTGGAGTTGAATCGTTGACTGTCTGGACATCGAGACTGTCTTTGCCGATTCCGGATGCGGTGCTGTTGGCCCGGTCGTAGTCGACGCTGACTTGGGCAGTCCCATTGACATCCGGTGCAGTCGAAACGGTTTCGTTGATTGGTGGGATGCTGACCGGAACGACAGCTTTGACGATGTCTGAATCGGTCGTGTTGTGTTGGTTGATGCTGTCCGTGTCTGCCGCGGTCTGTCCGGACGTGGTGGTGTTGCCTTGGTCGGAGTCGACGCTGACCGTGACGGTATCGTTGGCTTCCGGTGCTGCCGCAATGGTTGCATCGAAATCGTTAGGAACAACGGTGGAATTGAAGTTAGATGGATGCTCAACATTTGGACTGACGGTGGTGCCGATGACTCCGTTACCGAGGTCCCCACCGCTCTGTTTGCTGGCTTGCGTGGTGGTAGTGTCTGTTTCGTCATCGCTTCCGCCCCAGAAGAAGGGTGTGACACCGGCAAACTCCCCACCGTCGACGGTAGTACCGTTGGCGGCGCGAGACGATGTGTCGATGTTGACGTATGGCAGGCTGATGAAGTCTTTCCATCCGTCTCCTTCGGTGTCCTTTTGGACGATCATGGGTGCTTCTGGGAGCAGGTGTACGCTTCCGTGACTGACAGCAGCCGAGATGGAGTCTTTGTGATCTTCGTCACCGTCGTTCGTCTGAAAACCGGACAAAGAAAGATGATTGGAGAGTGCTTAAAAAGATGACGGTAAACAGTGGAGCCCTGGGGATGGCGAACACAATTATATTTCATCGGAACGAAAAGAATTTACGGAAGTCGAGGAATACAGAAGGTCGAGCAACAGGGGGCAAGGCACAGACAGGAGAGAAGGAACAGACAGACAGACAGACAGACAGACAGACAGACAGACAGACAGACAGACAGACAGACCGACAGACCGGCACATGAGAAATGTTAGATAACTGAATGAGCGCCAAACATTCCGATTTGTCGAACTGAAGCACTTGGCAACAAGCAAATTTCTGTAGGGCTCAATCGAACTCTGGGTGTCCAAATGTGATGCGACAGACGTAGCAAACTAGCAATTGCATTCCGGCCTGTCAATGCTTTCTTCACAATTTAAGCGGTTGAATAGCCGGGGACCAGGTCTTACCTTGAGATCTCCGTGATCCACGGGCAATGCGCCGGTCAGGTGCCAAATAATCGAACAGACCAGGGCAGTTCCGGCGAACGTAAAATGATCGCAGAGCAGCATTTTCGCTCGGTGAGGCGGAGTTCTTCTAATAGTTTGCTTCTATGATTCTTATTGTACAAAAACCGAAGGAGACGACGAGTCACTCACAACGCAAAAGAGGGAATAAAAGTTGAACAACGAGAGTGAGATTCCGTATCCGTTTCCGCCTGGCAGTTCCGTTCATCCATCAGACCCGGTTCATTCATGATATGGGTGATTGTTGATGTTGTCTGGCATGCAAACAAAGCAAGCCGATGGTCGAAATACGTTTACTTCCCATGGAATGTACTGACACGAAGCGTTCAACCGCGGCTGGGTTAAACTAGGCGAAGTTTTACCAGCAGAAAAAAATTGAATATTCTTTGATAAGATTCTGTACTATCTGTGACTCGCTAAAAGGAAAAACGCGATTGTTTACAATCAAGTCAGGGGTAACTGTCTGTGCAGGTCGCTGCTCCCTGAGCCAGGGTCAGGGAGGAAACGCGAGGGAAGTAGGTTGCTGCCGGAATAATAAATGAAAAATTCCAAAACACTGACTGTGCGAGGAGGATTTTTTCACATAGCCAAGGCCAGTCAAGATACATTGATCGCAAAAGTGCGATTTCGACGGTTGCCTCAGATCCATGTCAATTTACTGCTAAACTTCGGGCTTCTCATCGCCATTCTCACGGCACAAAAAATTCCTGTCAATGATACGGTGATTCATTGGCGCCATGAAGTCTCAGCTACTGCGCAGTGTGCAGTGCGCACGCAAATGATCGACCGGTCTGTTTGACCGCATGCCTGCTTGTCTTTGCCTGTCTATTCACATGTGCCTATTTTTCCATTTAATATTTCCTTGCTCCTTTGCCTGCCGGTCTGCCTGTCTGCCTGTCTGTCTGTCTGTCTGTCAGTCAGTCTGTCTGTCCGTCTGTCTGTCTGTCTGTCTGCCTGTCTGTCTCTGTCCGCTGCTGTCTGTCTGTCTGTCTGTCTGTCTGTCTGTCTGTCTGTCAGTCTGTCAGTCTGTCTATCCGTCTGCTCCTGTCTGCCTGCATCTGCAAGCCTGCCTGCTGTCTGTTTGTCTGTCTGCATGTCTGTGCTCGTCTTATGCACCATATGCATCATTCATAGTCACAGCCAACGAGGAGTTTTATCATTTTTAAAATTTGGTCAACAAATTCGGCGTGAAATATAAAAATACTAACATCAAAAGGCGAAAAATTAGTGATGCAAAACGGAATAACAACGCGAGATTAGAATGTCTAGACTGAAAGAGCTTAGTCGGGGAGGTAGTTGATGGGAACGGGTAAACCACCAGTAAGACCGGGAAGACCAACTTCGTCAATGAGTCTTACTTCTTGGTGGAGTTAGAACAAACGAGAACCCTTCTACTAGAATTAACTCAAAGGTTAGATCAAATGTCTGGGAACTCATCTCACTCGTCATCATCATCGTCCTCTTCATCATCTTCATCTTCGTCGTCACTGATACGAGCTTTCCGCTTGCCCTTGTTCTTCATCAGCATGAGATCTCGCCTTCGCTTGAGGGCACGGCGTTCTTCTTCCAGCTCCTGCTCCTCCGCAATCTCGTCCTCCAATCGACCAATTTCCGCACTGCAAGTTGAGACAACCGTAAGGTCAAGACACATCTATCTCTCGCATCCACTTTAATTTAATTATATTAACTGATATTTACATCCCCTCGCTACTTAAAAAATAAGTCAATCAATCAATCAATCGATCATCCGATCAATTGGGAAATCAATCGAACAATTCGGCAATCAATCAAACAATCAAACAATCAGGCAATCAATCAATCGATCAATCAGCCAATCGATCAATCAGGCAATCAATCGGGCAATCAATCAATCAATTGGGTAATGAAACATATTTCTGCAAATATGCATACCTTCTTTCCTCTTCTCTCCAGACGGTATGCACGCCAGCCTCCATGTGTCTTAAGTCATCGTCGTCCTCTTCGGGGCGGTTGACGTACCTGAAGATGGAATCAACTCAGAACAAGGCGCCAAAAATGAATTCATAGGAGAGCGAAGAACCATGTTGTTACACATACTTTCGTCGATCGTAGCCGAAGTTCCCCTGAAGGACTTCCCTGATGGCATTCGAGACATCTGGCGGATTGCCCTCGACGTCGTCGTCATCGATGAAGTCATCCATTTCTTCGTCGTATTCGGAATCCTCATCTTCATACCGATCGGGTCGGAGACCTGGCGGAGGAAAGAAAAGACATGAAGAAAACTGTGACTAACACCGACAAGACTCAGCGCAATGGAACAAAATGAACCTTCAAGGGACCGAAAAGAAAGGAAAATACGTTTTGGATAAATCAGCCAGCATAACTGTCTCGCTTCGTGGTAATTAAAGAGGCAACTTGGATAAATGCGTTAAGGGATGACATGGAGAACACCACATACACTCATGGCCGGAATGCTTGGCTGACCGAGTCAGGCCACTTAACGGGGTCATTACATGGAAAGTATGCATTCAACGAGTGAGATGACTCGACTCGGTCAGTCAAGCATTCTGGCCGTGTCAGTTTTACTGTGATCTAACAGATTTGAAGTGAATTTGACAGGTAAGGTAAGTGAGAGGGAGGTGGCACAACAAAACACTGGGATACATACGTTTTCTCGGAGGTGGTCGGAATGCCGGAAAGGATGGTCCATTGGGGTACGCCCGTGGCATCGCTGGTTTCGGTGGAGGCGGCGGCTGCTGCTGCAGATGACGTTTAGCCACACCCGGAGCTGCTCGACCAACTGGTGCAACTCGCCCTGCACTGCCGGCACCGGAAACGGGAGCCGTTCGATTCAGTCCTCCAGCGCCACCAGGGGCGCGCTGTCCTCCAGCGCCACCTGGGGGCCTAATTTGAGACTGCGAGAGCCGGGGATCTGGCTGTGATCGCTGCCCGGCGCCAGAACCTCGCGCCGTAACCGACGGATACGGATTCATCTTCGGTTGAGCTGACGCACTGGTGGATGGTCCTCCACCCCGTGGCGGCGGATTGTTCGGTCGAGGGAGGTTAGAAGAGGAGCCGCTGAGGCGAGAGTTTCCGACGGCGGAATTCTGTCCCGTTCGACCGTTCGAAATGGTCGGCGGCTGTCGGCCTTGCGGTTTCGCTACGAGATGTGCTCGCTTTTTCACCCCTTTCGGTAGTGATGGGTTGGAATATCCCGGGTTGATGTCGTATGAATCGGATGCGTTCTTCGTGGACGGTCTCGGAGGTTCAGTCTGCTGGTAGCTTCTCTCTCGTGGGTTCTTTGGATAGGACGTGGGACCGTTCCGATTGTGACCGTTGTTCGGCCGCGTTTCCTCTCGCCGGGATGTGGAAGCAACGTTTGGAATCTGCCTTGGAACAGACGGCGGCGGCGGAGCGAATGACTTGCTCGGGTCGGCTTGCTGGACTGAGGCCATCTGCAGCAGCGCGGAAAATGACTGCGGCGGGGCAAGAAGCGGCCGTGGTTTTGAGGTAGCCGGTGTTGCACGAGCCGGAAGTACTGGCGGTCGATTATTCGGTCTGGCTGAATTCAGACCAGACTTGGGAGGTGGATTCGTGACAGGCCGAGGTTGGCCCACAGCGAGCTTAGATTGATTGGTTGATTGATTGGTTGATTGATTGGTTGACTTATTGGTTGATTGATTGGTTGATTGAGCCGCTTGGTTAGTGCCACTGGCAGCGCGGGATCCATTTTGACCGGCAGAACTCGCAGGAATGGATGGCTTCGAGCCTCCCACCGGACGCATAGGTCCTCTGGGGTTAGATTGAGTGCTGGAGGGGGGCACTTTGTTGCCATTTTGTGCGGGCGCCGATGGTGATTTTGACGATATCGCTGAAGGCTTCCCAGCTGCTGCTCCATTTTGTATCGCCGGACGACTTCCTATGTAAAACTCGACATTACAAAAAAGTTACGTAACCCAATTTTGCACACTAAATTTACCTTGGGGAAGTTTGGCCGCAGAAGAGTTGTCGGTCCTTTTGGCCTGCTCCACGCGTTGCTGGTGCTCCTTCAAGCGAGACTCGATTTTCTTCAGGTCTGGTTTCACTTTGATCTCCCTTCCGGGCGTTGTAAATTCCGTGACAGGTCCCTTTGATGATTTGATCTGGTAAGGATAAGGGAAAAGTGAGGGGAATACCGAAAATTCCTGTTACGAAAAAGGTAAACAGAGAGTTTGGTGCTGTGAAACGGCACAGCTAACGTGCCGGCCTGGTTCATAGAAGCAACCTCGATAAGGTTAAAACACAATTGGTACCTCAGCTTTGGCTCGGTGATCATTTTGTTTGGCGAGGGATAGAAGCTCCGCGAAGTTCATCACCAGGATCCGGAGAATATCCCCAAGGATATAGTTGATGCTTCGGAATTCACGACCACGTCGACAAGGAAGGGTGAGGAGAATGGAGAAAAACGACCTCAATAAAATTGTGATTTTCCGAGCTGAAAGGCATCTGCATCAAGTTAAGACCTCAACCGAAAATGTGTCTCAAAGTGGTTATCAGCTTACAGATGAGTTAAGTAGGGTCTATTCCTACTCATGCTACAGGGCTGTCCTGTAAAAGGAGCGATTGCGACTTTTCACGCTTGCAAACAGCTGTTTCCCGGACGTGAAACTTGTAAACAGTTACACTCCATTGAACTCATCAATCAAGCAACCCCTTTTGAACAAGAGTAAAACATCCAGCGTTCACAAGTTGCCAAATCAAAGAATCAAGATGAAGTGACGCAGAAACGACGGAATTTCGTTCTCATCTTTTATGGGGATTTGAAATTGGAATCATCAAATCGTTTTCTTCCCATTATTTTTCGGCAGTTAATTTTTTTTTCGCGCGCAAGATGGTTACGCTTGGAGAGACGGATTCTCGAGTGAAATATCGCAAGCAAAGTGAAGAACGCGATCATTTGCCCGAGGTAAAGTACGAGGCGAAGTGTGTATTTCGGTTCGCCCTCCACTTGGTCGATAAATCGGCTCACTCATGCATTTCACTTTGATGGCGACTGCTTGATTGTTTGATTTTCCGAGGTGCTGTAGGATACTAGCATATGGTACAGCAAATCAAACAATCAAGCACCTGCCATCAAAGAACCTGTGAGTGAGCCGATTTATCGACTAAGTCGAGGGCGAACCGAAATGAACACTTTGCCTCGCGAGCCTTTTTCGTGCATCTGACGACTTTTGTGATTTCTGATGCTGTTCAGGAGACGGAAATGTTCGAAATAACCGACTTTACTACAGCCTCGGATTGGGAAAGGTTAGTTATTTTTGAGTTACTAGCTAGTAGTTGTTTGGGAAAGGTGTGGGAAGGGGAAGGGAGAAATGTATGAGGTGAAATTTGTATTTCGGTTCACCCTCAACTTGGTCGATAAATCGGTTCACCCTCAACTTGGTCGATAAATCGGTTCACCCTCAACTTGGTCGATAAATCGGCTCACCCTCAACTTGGTCAATAAATCGGCTCACCCTCAACTTAGTCGATAAATCGGCTCACTCATGTGTTTCTCTGATTCCACGTGCTTGATTGTTTGATTTTTTGTACCATATCCTGGTATTCTACGGCACTTCTGGAAATCAAACAATCAAGCACCCTATCGAAGAGAAACCCATGAGTGAGCCGATTTATCGACCAAGTTGAGGGTGAGCCGATTTATTCACCAAGTTGATGGGTGAGCCGAAATACAAATTTCACCTCATACACACATGGCCACAATACTGGGTGTTTGGCTCAAACTCGGACCACCCAATTTTGCTTGCGTCCAGGTTAAGAAAGGTTCGAACTCCGCCACCCAGTAATCTGGCCACGTGTACTGTAGATTTGTGTCTCAAGAGAATTAACTCGTAATTCAAACCGATGTGTCGCTTCTTTTCAGATTTATTGCACGATTAGAGGATGCGATTCACGACTGGAAACTTCCCCGCTCCCTGCCCGAAACTACCTTTCTCAAGGTACGACTTTCGCCCCACTTTTTGGCCCCGCGAGAATTTATCGGAAGCTCAACGTCATCATTCTCTCTTGTCAGAGGTCGATTGATTGATTGATTGATTGATTGATTGATTGATTGATTGATTGATTGATTGATTGATTGATTGATTGATTGATTGATTGATTAGTGTTTTATAATGGTTTATTAGTTAAACGATCCAAGATCCGCATTCTCTCTTCCGCCGAATAATGATTATGCTTTCTCATCTTATAGAGAGGTTTCGTTAAAAAATAAAATTATAACGGTCATAAATCAAGAAATCGAGAGACCGAGCGCGTCAAATCATCAACCAATTGATCGCAGTCTTGTGCTTCATTCTTTGAATCAATCAGCCACTGGTGGCAATTTACGCGTGTTCTGTTCAACTGAACATGTTCCCGTGTTCTGTTCAACCGACATGTTCCCGTGTTCTGTTCAACCGAACATGTTCCCGCGTTCTGTTTAACCGAACATGTTCCCGTGTTCTGTTCTACCGAACATGTTCCCGTGTTCTGTTCACCCAAACATGTTCCCGTGTTCTGTTCTACCGAACATGTTCCCGTGTTCTGTTCTACCGAACATGTTACCGTGTTCGGTTCCATCGAGCTTGTTCCCGTGTTCTGTTCACTGAACATGTTCCCGGTGTGTTCACTCAGATTATACAGTATCATGGATTGCGATGATTGACGCACTGTTTTTTAATTGTGAAATTGTCCGTTGTTTGTTGACTCCTCAATCTTCGATCATTCTTGGACTGATGAGGGTGATTTGATTTGTTTTTGCAGGATTCGTTTGTGACGGGGAAGTGGAAAGAGTGCAATAGTGACATTACTGATGTCCCAGACTTCGAATATCTCATCAAACGGTTGTATCTGCCAGCCGCGTACGCAGAAACGCTGGAAGCGGCAATTCCAGCTACGCGATCCGATCCTCCAAGACTTTCATCTTTGAGCAAAAGTCAGTAGCTCCCTGATTCCATCAGTAATGAACTGTCGCGATCAACGCAAGATTGAGTACACTGGAGGGTCCGAGGAATGGGCAAAAGGGGCGGAGCAGGG
>LRSR01000073.1:0-35437 GCA_001579985.1 Hypsibius dujardini
GGGGGCGGAGTATGGTGCGGGGTACTTCAAAAGGGAATGCTGACAAAGTGCATGTGTTGTAAAGTGCGGTAATGTGCTTTTTTATGGATCGGTCGATCCTGTTCAGAAGATTATCAAGATTTCTAGCCTTGATTTTCTTTTTTTAATCTTTTTATGTTTGGTACCCGCTCGTAAGTTACTTTTTTACATTTTTTTAGTGTTCAATCATTCGCATATTCATGTATGTGCTAGTACCCAATCTTGGTGAAGTACTTGCTGACCAACTTTCTCAATAGCAACCCTCAGTACTCAGTATGCCCCTCCCGCAATGGTAAGCACCACGCCCCTAGTACGCCCCCCCCCGCCCCAACCCGAGACTCAAGTCTGTCCTTTCTCATATTCTGGAATTATTTCCGAACAATTCAAAAAGGCGCCCGCGCCCACCCCCAAGCCCTACCACATGGGGGGCCCTGGTTCCCATTGATACATGCCCATTGGTCTGATGCACCAGTCGTATAGCGTTTTATTGGTAATTTCATTATTATTGTTGATTATTATGCTGGTATATTATACGATATAATTAAATAACACAAACCAAAATATAGCAAAACAGGTATGTTAGCATGCAGGGGTATGAGTGTGATCATATTATGGGAAAATGGCCGACAAATTCAGAAGTGTTAGAGCGAGGAAGTAAAACATCACGACGAAATCTAGTCCGCATCCAGACTGCGTTTTCTGCGCGCCGATGAAGATGGAGTTGAAAATCTGAAGAGAAGTCCATTATAAGATAACGGTTTTAAAATGAAAATGGATCGACAAAAGATTGAAGGTAGCAAAAACAAGCAATAATTTTATGTATTTCCGCATGCGAATTTCCAAATTGTTGAAATATTTTTTCGCCGTCCTTTTCCATCAACATAACCATATATTGTGAGAGTCGTATGCCACCGAACTAGAGGTGCATGCACGGTAACCAGGATGGTGTCCCATGTCTAGCCACCCTTTTTGGGTCCTGTTGCTGGCACGCTAGCAGTTGCAAGATAGGGAGACTTTGCCTACGCATTAAGATTCATTAATTAATTTTTTTCCGGTCTTAAATCCATCCCAAATTCCGATTAAATTCCAAATTCGGAAATTCCATCCGAAATTCCCAAATTAGAACCAATTGGCATCTGTCAAATTTTTTTTGGGGCTCGGACTGCGGGACTAAACGGTAGTCTATACTTTAGCCTATGCTGGCAGATATATCCGCACATTCAGTTCCGCCCCCTGCTTTCCAACACTTATCTAGCTTTAAAGCTTTAGTTACTGGCTCTTAATACGATAAAATCTGTTCGTTGTAAGTACTAGTAAGAAATACCTGAACTAAAGACATCAATTTTATTTTCGCAAAACAATTGACTGAGCTCCTCGGTCTTTCCATCGATCACATCGATTGCTAGTTATTATTTTTATTCGGGGCTCGGACTCCGGGACTATAGTCCATACAATAGCCTATGCCTGCAAATGCATACGCACATTTAGCTCCGCTCCCTGCTTTTCAACACTTATCTAGCTGATACCAATCGATTCTAAATTGAACTTGAGAGGCGAACATATTCACAAATGTTTTAATAAAGAAAGAAAGTCCCACTGGACTTGAATTGCGAAATGGCCGGGATATTAGACAAAAAAATGGGTGTTCAGAAATGGGACACCAGCATCACACGTCCATTATTTAGTAATATATTAAAATATTATACTGACTATTTATAATAATAAAAGTAGGATTACAGTAGTAGAAGTATTGTAAGTATAGTAATAACAGTAAATATTCTGTAGTGTAGTAGTACGAATGCCTATATATAATATTAAAATGGAATTGCAGTAATGATGTTTTGTATATTCAAATACTAAGATAGGTCAGACATTAAAAGTTGATTCTGTTGGACAGCAAACAATTATCAGCTCAGCCTATACCTTACAAAGACGTGACGTCTTACCACTTGGAAAAGTCGCCCCGCAATTGTTTGATGGTTGGACGGTCCTTCGGACCCAGCGCCATGCACTTGCTCACAAAGTCCTTGAGTTCCTGTTGCATATCTTCCGGAATAACAGGTATGTTCATGCTCAGTGCGTCGGCTAAGAGTATTGACCGGGAATTATTGTCGAGTTTTTTGTCTTCTGGCATAATCAATTTCCCTTGCAGTACATTTCCAGAACCACAGCTCCCAAACTCCAGATATCTGTTGCTCGTCCGACGGGGTAATTACCTTTGGCAACTGTTGAATTCCAAAAGCACGCTAGCATTTCCGGCGATGCGAATCCAGAGTGCCGCCAGGCTGAGAAATGAAGGAGCGCGATCCGTCTCTGCGCCTGACATTGAAGCTGTCTACGTCACAAATCTTCAACGTGGATTTGGTCTCATCCCCGAAAACGACATTTGTCCTTTCAAATCTTTGTGAATGATATTCTTCTCTTCGTGAAGATAATGTATCTCTTGGATCAGCTGGTTCACGTAGTTTTTCTGCTTTTTAACCGAAAGTGCCGTTTCAGCCGCGGCCGCCTCAGTTAACGTACCACCACTGCAGCATTCCATGATGATTGTGAATTGACGATCATCCTAAAAAAATCCAGCTGCGAGGTACTTAACAATATTGGGATGGTTTAGTTCGAGGAGAGTCGTTTCGATTTTCTCGATTTCGTCTTTGCTCAATTGGCCATGAAAGTTTTTCAACGCCAAATGTCGTTTGCCTTGCTCAACTAGGCCTGCCCCGACCGAAAAGGCATCAACTAGGTGCACAATTCCGAGTCCGCCCGATTGACCAAGCGGTTTCTTTGAAGTGGGTATATACCACTGAATTCCATGTTCCGCGCATTTGAAGTGTGGATTTCCGCACACGCGTGCAAAGTAGTTTTCTAAGGTCGCTGCGGTTGGACGATCGCTTTGATTAAGCTGCAGACATTGGCGCGCCAGAACCTTGAGCTCATCGGGAAAATTTTCAGGTACACGAGGTGTTAAGGATGTTCACTTTGCATAGCGGAACGAATACTTTTATAATCGTGATCTGGCCACAAAACCTGCCCTTGGCTCGCGAAATGCATGTCCAAGATCACACACCCTAGTTTATATATGTCAGTTGGAGAGTCTGGAGGTGGTCGAGTTACTTTTCGAGAATAATCAAACCACATTGCCATTTTTGGTGACATGAAATCAATTGATCCCTTCACGTTGAATTTCTTCTCTGACGACATCCGGCCAGGTAGCAGCTGGAATGCTCCTTCGATATCAATAATCTTAAGGTTTTCACCTGTGGACTCTTTCATTACGATGGTTGAAGATGTTATGTCTCCATGAACAAACTTGGTCATATTACTTTCTTCATGCAGGTAATGAAGACCGGAAGCCACCTGAGTCGTATATTTGACAATGCGTTCGGTGGAACAGTGTGTAGGTTTGCTCCTAATAAAGTCCCTCAACGTGATCCCGCAGCACCACTCCATGAGTAGGTAATAAAGGTCATTAATGCTTTGAATTTTTGTACTACCGAAGGCAATACATTGAAGAATGTTTGGATGTTTGAGTTGTAATAGAGATTTAAATTCTTCCGAACGGGTGTAGTCTCGTTCCAAAATAAGTTTACAAGCCTGGTTTCCGGCATGTAACGTGACGGGGTTATCATCATCCAAGTAAAACGCGTCCACCGTGTTAATTTATGCTAAAAACCCATGTGCCCTAAAACGGTGAGTGTAGCTAGCGGGGGTACAACGAAATCCAAATTCTAGTTCGCTTAACTGGTCCGTAAATGTGTATATAATAGTACCAGAGCTTCTATTCCCGTCATGAACCATTGTCGTTGCCGTAATTTCTTGCAGGTCAGATGCCTTCAGCATCAAGAACTCGCGGTCAGCGTAATTCAGCAAGGTCGCCGCGGTCGGACGGTCGTCTGGATTGAATTTTAAACAGTGACCAGCCAGAACTTTTAGCTCATCTGGCATTTCTTCTGGGATTTGGGGTATCAGAGAAAATCCTTGACATACGTTTCCGTGAATAGTGTAACCGTCAAATAAATTTATTTCAACCAGCAGTCCCGGCTGTCTCTCACTCACTAGATACATGTTTAAGACCACACACCCCATGCTCCATATGTCGGTTGAAGAGCTTAATGGCCGTCGATTTCTTTTGTCACCGTTACGCAGCCACGGCATCATTTCTGGAGATATGAAAGGAGATTCGAGTAAAGTATAATCAAAACTTTTCATTTGCTCCTCTAACGATCTCGCAGACTTGCGTTGGATTGCGCAATCGAGATCAACAATTTTTACCTCCTTTCCCGTGGAGTCTTTTATCAGTATGCTTGTTGGAACAAGGCAAGGCATTAGAGAGGAAAGACCGCGTGACAAGCGGCGCGGCGCGGCGCGGACGCGGCAATTCCGCGCGCCGTGCCGCGTAAAAAATGGTCAAATTATGCCACGCCGCGTCCGCGCCGCTTATAGGTTCTGCCGCGCCGAACCGCGCCGCGTACGCTCTATAGTACGGACGGAAACCACAAAATGAATGAATAAATGCAATAATTTCAGTTGTAAGAAATATGCTCGTACTACATACTGATGGGTTGATTGATTGACGACGAATATATTATTCCTGTGTTCGCTTGTTCTACGAAACTGTAATGTTCTGTTCTGTTAGTTCCTGTGTTCCTAGATTTTGTACTGTCGCCTGTCTAAATTTCATTTCGTTACTGCTTGCGCCTGATTGTGAGTTGCCGTGCGCTCGACCGGGTAAACAGTAAACAGAACACACTCACTTACGGGATCGTGCTTTTATTCTTTGATGGGCCATTTTCCTATAGACTTCGCAGGCATAATCTTCCTGCGTTTAATTTTTTATCAATGTCAAGCAAATTAGTTGTCGATCTGAGAGATCTTGAGGATGACGACGCGGCTCCCGCAGCGAAGTCTCCCACTCTGAAACGAAAATTACCGGCAGTTGCAAAACCGGCATTATCTGGCGACACCGTCAATCAAAACATCCGGAGCGGGGAGTTTGTACTTCGCAAGAAGGATGGTCGCGCCGACTTTTGGAAGAACTTCGCGGAAGTGGTCGACGCCGCCGATGGGACCGCCACAGAGTACATTGCGTGCTGCAAGTGTAAGACCGCCTTTAAGCATGCTCGTGCCACAGGAACGACACACTTGACGGAGCACACGAAAACATGCGCGGAATCCGCGGATCAGCCCAAGATGGACGCTTTTGTTACAGCTGCTGTCTCCGCGGATGCCAAGAGAGCGATTGCAAAAGCAATGGCAAGTTGGGGCATCAATGAGATATAGTTCTATGTTAATGTGTTGCTTGATTGATGAGTTATAGACGCCAGCCAACCCGATAGATTCTTTTAGGGCTATTCAATTGATTGATGGATGAAGTGCCTGTGCTATGTGATGTGGGCCAGATAAATAGGTAATTGATCGATTGATTGCTGAATTGATTGATTGATTGATTGATTGATTGATTAATTAACTACAAAATTATTATCCATATTATTTGATAAAGTGTATTAGATTACTGGTCCTTCAATGCCCTTCCGTTATGACGCATATGTGTTTTATGTAAATGATTTTTCATTTATTTCAGAATGTGCGCCAGGGACTCCCGTTCGTTTGACACGTGTGCGGGTCAGGGATTCAAAAAATTTGTTGACGCTGTTCTACTCGAGGCCGCCAAATCCAAACGCAAACTCACGTCCACGGAGCTGCTCTGCACACCCCAGAATATTAGCATTGAGGTGACGAAGGAAGTGGACCTGTTGAGAAAATGTGTCGCGAAAAAGATATCACAATTTTTGGACAATTTAAGCTGCTTAATTAATGATATTCTGTTTGTCGTGCTTATTAGCTTTCTACACTACACTGACTGCTCATTTATCTGTGTTCGAATAAGTTTCTATCGGCGATTGCTACGACGGATGGGGCAATGACGTCAGACATGTGGTCCGAGGACTACAATAAGACAGCATTCTTAAGCCTCACCTACCATTCCGCAACCGCTGGCAAACTATGGAAGCAGCTCCTGTACTGTGCAGAGTATGACTGCAGCAAAAAGAAGAGCGGATTGGATATTCGGAATTTCCTCTTTGACCGTCTGCAGTCGTTTGCCATCTCCGAGCAGCAGTGTGAAGACGTCGTCTTCGTTACAGACGCAGGAGCAAATATGGTACGGTATTGATTCCCTTGTGTCTATCGCCAAGATGTCTTAATATCTTGATCTGCCTGATCTGGGACGATATTATTGTGTGCTGTTTCGATACATTAGCGATCTGTTTATTTGTCTGTCTGTCTGTCTGTCTGTCTGTCTGTCTGTCTGTCTGTTTGTCCGTTAGTCTGTCGTTCGATCTATGTGCGTGTCTCACTGTCAATCTATCTGTCCGTGTGCTTGTGTGAGGGCCGGTGCGTTTGTGTTTACCCACAACGAATTCTTCATGCACGTGTTTCTGTTCTATTATCATTTTTTGATCACGCTTCGCGTCGTTTAATTAGGTGAAAGCCTTCAATCCGCTCGACAAGGATAATGCCGGCAGGCCTCGCATTGAGAGGATCACTTATGCTGGCCACAAGCTTAATACTGCGCTGACCAATTGCTTTAACACCAAATCAAAATCGGACTTCTGCGTCCCACCCGCTGCTATGCCGATGGTCAAATTGGTCGAGGACTGCAAGAAACTCGTGTCGCACTGCAAGCAGGCTTACATCGCTCGAGTGCTGTCGAAGAAGCTGATAGCCGCCTGCCCAACCCGCTGGAACACGAACCTGGATATGGTGGATTCCATCCGTGAAAACTTCTCCGAGCTCGAGGTTGTTTTGCGAGCGCGGGATGAAGCGAACTTTCTGCCCTTCAACAAGGAATTGCTGGACGACTTCGCACAGCTGCTGCAGCCGTTTCAGACAGCTACGCTTCTTCTCTCTGCCGACAAGAAATCTACTCTTCATTTGGTCGTGCTTCAGTACTACCTGTAAGTGCGTTTTGATTAGACATGAAATTTATTTTATAATGTTAAAAAAAAGCAAAAATAATGTTACTTTAATATTCCGGTATATCTGAATACAATAATCAATAATTATGTTCGCGGTGTTCTTTTGTAGCATCCGGCAGGCAGTCGACAACTTCCATTGTTCCAGTGCACCACTGATGGCTCTCCGCAATCATGCACAAAATGTGATCTCGGCCAAGCTGGTTCTGGACGATATCCACAATGGCACTGTTTCTCAATCCGGCCTCAAAGCACCTGCCCACATTTACCGAGCCAAAAACGATTGCCATTATCAACCTGGTCCGTTCACGCCTCGCCAAGCTGTTAAAGAAGCAACCAACTGCGGATTCCGCTCGCGTGCGTACGGAAAAGACCTCATCCGGCATAGCAGACTTGCTTGTGTATGCTGATAGTACTGCCGAGAGCGGAATGGATGAAATCGATGTCTACTTGAAGCTGAGCCCGCCAGACAAAACGAAAGACCTGCTCCAGTTATGGGACGACTACGAGCAAATGATCCCTTCATCGACTGGCCTATCGTGTGTTGTGCGTTCCTGCCACCAGCACGACGTCCGAGCGTTTATTTAGCGATGCTGGCAATATCTTCACTGACCGCAGAACCCGTTTGGGGGCTGCGAAGCTCGACAATTTGTTGTTTCTAAAGTGGAATTTGTCCAGTGACTATTTGTTTATCACTGGAAGGAACGTTTCAGTAGATTTGATAATTGCCGCTTACAAATTGGAGTTTAATGCCGCGCCGCGCCGCATTTTAATATTAGATCATGCCGCGTGGTGCCGCGTCGTTTAACGTTTTGTCGTTTCCGCGTGAAACCGCGCAGCTTAAAAATTTAGTAGTTCATTCCGCGTCGGCGTGAGAAAACTCACGCGGTTTTCCTCTTTACGTTGCACAATCTTCAACACGTTAAGACTGGGCTCCTGGGCAGTGCTGCATTTGCGTACTCCTGATTACCGCTGAGGTAATACATCCTGACAAAAGCGTGATCATTCTTCAGCGCCAGACTACCATGCCACAGGGTGTTGAAGATTTTCTAAACATAAACAAAGAGTTAGCCAATGAAAACTGTACTCCAACGACGCATAATAGTGGTGAGTCTTACCTCAGGTTCGAACCGAGTCTCCTAGATCCGGAGCATCTCCGGTGGGATGAGGTATGAGGTGGGTTTTATGAGGTACAGCTGGCTCTGATCAACGAGGACTGCCCCCGTTGGACGATCGCTTGGGTAAATCTGTAGACATTGGCGGGCCAGAAACTTGAGCTCATAGGGCAAATTTTCCGGCATACGAGGTGTTAAAGGATGTTCACTTTCCATAGCGAAAGTAATATCGTAATCATTGTGATCCGGCCACAAAGCCTGCCCTTGACTCGCAAAATACATGTCCATGATGACACACCCTAGACTGTATATGTCAGTTGGAGAGTCTGGAGTTAGTCGAGTTACTTTTGGATCGTAAGCAAACCACACCGCCATTTCCGGTGACATGAAATATAATGATCCTTTCTGCATGTTGAATTCCTTCGTTGACGACCTAAGGCCACGTGGCTGCTGGAATGCTCCTTCGATATCGATAATCTTAAGGTTTTCACCCATGGACTCCTTCATCAGTATGTTTGAAGATGTTATGTCTCCATGAACAAACTTGGTCGTATTAATTCATTCATGCAGGTAATGAGGACCGGAAGCCACCTGGGTCGTATATTTGACGATGCGTTCGGTGGAACAATGTGTAGGTTTGCTCTGAATAAAGTCCCTCAACGTGATCCCGCTGCACCACTCCATGAGTAGGCAATAATGGTTTCTGCGTCAAATCCAGCGATTATTTACGTAACCGATAACAATATATTGAAGAATGTTTGGATGCTCGAGTCGTAATAAGGATTCTAACTCTTTCGACCTGGCGTCACATACATCTTCAAAAAGAAGTCTAAACAACTGGTTTCCGGCATGCTTTTTGACGGGTTTACCATCATCCGAGTAAAATGCATCCACCGTGTAAATCATTCCAAAAACCCCATGTGCTCCAATTTGGTGCACGTAGCCAGCGGGGATATGACGAAACCCCATTTCTTGGTTGCTAAAGCACTGCTTAAATGTGTATATAATTTTACCAGAGCTTTTATCCTCGTCATGAACCATGGCCGTTACCGCAGTTTCTCGCAGGTCAAATACCTTCTGCATCAACGAAGCGCGGTAAGCGGAATTCAACAATGTTGCCGCAGTTGGACGGTCGTCCGGATTGGTTTTTAAACAATGAACGGCCAGAACTTTCAGCTCATCTGGCATATTATCTGGAATTTGGGGTATTAGAGGAAATCCGTCACGTACGTACTCCTGAATAGCGGCTGCAGTAAAACTGATAAATTGCCAAACTAATACTTTCCCTTTGCTCCTCTGACGATCTCGCAGACTTGCGCTGGAATGCGTATTCGAGATTAGTAATTTTTAGTTTTTTTCCTGTGGAGTCTTTCATCAGTATGGTTGTTGAATTTATGCGTCCGTGAATAAACTTCATGTTTTCATGAAGGTAATGGAGACCAGAAGCCAGCTGCAACGTGTAGTCGACAAGGATTTCCGTTGAGCAATACACCTTGTTGTTCTTGATGAATTCGGTAATCGTTATCCCGCTGCATAATTTCATGAGTATACATCGATTGTTGTTAGCCATGTTGGTATCAACGGCAAAGTACCGAATGATATGTTTATGTGTGAGTTGTAAAAGATTTTTTAATTCTGCAGTTGGTTTCCCATTCAATTGCATAACTTTTAACGCATATGTTCTGGCAGGGTCTCCACGAGGAACGAGATCAGGAGCCCAGTAAAACGCCTTCACTTGGTGAACATCTCCCCAATGGTCAAATGTGTAATCCGGATTTTCAGTGCTATGACGACAAGCATTTTTCAAACCATCGCTGTCAGTGAAAACAAAATCGAATCTCCCCTCCCCGATTTCAGCCATGACTTCATCTATGGTTGAATCGAATCCATATCCATCCATGACTTCATCCATAGATGAATTGGATCCATCTTCATCCATCTAGCACCCCAGATCGAGAATAAAGAGCTATTACAGGCAGGGAAGGATGGTAAAGAAAGCAGACAAATTATTAGCTAGCGCACACAACTACCAATGAAGTTCGACCCAAAGAGGTTACTCCTCGCAGTTTAAACGTTTGCAGTGTAAGAAGCGATATGGAAGACCAGAAAGTTATTTGCACAATTTATCACAGCGGAGTGTATTTGTTACAAAGTCGTGGTAAAGAGAGAGGACCAAGTTATCCAGGTTGAAGATATGCGCAATCTTTCTCGATTCACTTGCACTCTATTTATTTCCGACGGAGGTTGAGTGATAAGCACTCTATACATATGAGTGATATCAATTTTGAGGAAACTATTTTCTCTAATTTCATCGAGTGCAGGTGCCATACGAAAAGGTACGTCAGATCTTAAAAGTGTCGCAGAGATGTGAATCAGTTAACTATAAATAATAGATAAATAATTAATAGTAGAATAAAAGCATAAAGCAACAATTTCAGCACAGAAACCACAAAGCCGAGAGAGTAATCAAGAAACAAGCAATCGGTTTCTCGAAAGCAAATTTCTAAACACACTGGTCAGCCACATGTACGATCAAACAAATTATTCGGAATTTGGATATAGCAAATGCCTATCTGCTATATCTTACTACGTAAACTAAACTATTTGCTGTATACATCCAGACAAAATTGTTCTAAACCAAAAAATCAGGCTGAAGCAAATTTTTTAAAGCTCGCGTGAGCGTATCACACAACGGTGTCTCCAGTTACCGGCCTTTTTGGACGAGTTTATGATCCCCATAAAGCCGGTCACGCCACATGACGTTCTCTTTGTAGGCGCGTTCACGCACGCACGACTCCTTGAGGTTGTTGAGGTAAAGCTGTAAATGAAGGATGAGAGAAGGCTCAGGCCGAGAAAGAAGAGGAGGGGTGAGAGCTGGAGAAAGAGGGTGAAACCGCTGGAATACCGAGCTGAAAAGAGAAGGGATATAAACTTAGATACATGAAACACTGGGGCGACAGACAGACAAAGAGGTAAACAAATACACGGGCAGAGGGACGGACAGACAGACAGGCAGACAGACAGACACATGGAGAGACAGACAGACAACTGTTCAGTTCCAATTTTCGGTCTTACCAGGAGCCTTGTTTTTATTGGAATGCAGCACCAGCGCCAATTTCCGGTACTACAGAGTACTCCGTGCGGGGTTCATTTTGGTACAAAATTAAAAGTTGGCCAGCGCGCGCGCTGGCCGATTTGAGTGATTAAGCACTCAATCGAGAGAAAAAAGCCCCCTCTTTCATTTATTTACATTTGAAAGAGCGGGGAAATGATTAGTGAGGAGGTCCGAAATCTCATTGTGTCCTGGCTGTCGCAAGGGTTTTCGGTTTCTCAGAGCGCAGATTTGTTACAGGATAAGGTCTTAAAACGTAGTATTTATCGTTTTGCATTGGAAAATGATAAAAAGGCTCGACTTCCGGTACTATTTCTTCAAGACCACCTCCGAAAAGGAATCCTTCTCCATGAAGAGGACCTAATAGTGTGTGGTGCAGTTCTTGACCCGCAGCACGGCCTGCCACTGCTCATCGGAGTAGTCTTTATGAGAGTCAGAACCGGGTCGGAACTCTGTATACTCTAGACTGGCCTACCTGTTTTTAATTCTCTTTTTTGCTGGCCGCCGGTTCCTGCTGGGATATGCCATTTTCCAGTTTTTAAACTTCGTCCAATAGACCTGAACAGGGATAGAGATACATATACTCTAAAGCAAAGCGTTATTTGTAATTTGTTTTTAATAATTTTAAAATGCATCTTTCGATAACTGAAGATTTAATAACTGAAGCATGGCTACAGTTACAGCATGGTCTTTTCGTCAGTTTATTTGCGTACCATTACGTCTGTCCATCTCTTCGCGCTGCATAATCAGATTCATGTGAACGGTTATACAGTGGGGTATGTATAAAGCATGTTATACTGTAGTTGTAATTTTATGGTTGCATTTTCCAGTTGTAGTTTTTATTATTTAGTAGTTACGTAGTTGTACTTTCGAATTGCAGTTTTTAATTTGTATTTGTATTTATATATGTTTTTAATTAAGAATGTTGTATACTACAGTACCATTCTGCAAACTGCTGTGCTACTAACTCTCCGTTTTAGGCTTTAACTTTGTCCGCGAGTGTTTTGTCGTCAAGTTTCTAACTAGATGTTTTTTAGTTCTTCAAGTTTGCATTCTTTGACATATATATAATATCATAAATTAATATAATAATATCAATCATTGCATACTGTAAGACAATCAATAGGCTTCAATCACTAAACAATCTAATCACTAAGACTACTAAGATCACTAATCACTGATCACTAATATAAGACAATCACTAAGCAAAAGAAACTGTATATTCGTGGTGACTATGTAATATTAGTTCATATCTATTTTTATGAAGCGCTAAAAATAATCACAGCTAAGTAAATACAAATTATAAAAAACTGCAATTAAAAAGTATATATAATTGCTTAACTATTAAATAAAAACTACAACTGAAAAATAAAAAACTACAACAACTACAAAGCTATTAAATACTTTAATAATATTACCATATATGTTTTATACATACAGCCATGCCGCGGTTACTTTGAGGGTCGCTCGTTGGGTTTTTGTAGGCCATATGGGACAATTACGCGTTTGATTGGGTTAAATGCTAACTGATTTATTAGACTGTCAAAAACTCTACGGCACCACAGAATCAAACAATCAGATCGGCAAAAAACTCTTTAAATGTTGACACATAAATATATGTGCACAAATCTCTGGACCAGATATACAGGCTTGATAAAAAACTTTTTAAAACTTCATATTTATATTTATATTTATGCATACGATTAGTTAGCCCTTACCTATCTCCATTTCCCTTAAACTTTATACCTCATACTTATATACTTACGTATATGACTAATCACCTTTACCTATTTTCACTTTCCTTATACTTACACTTTATACTTTTACCTATGCCTATGATTAGTAGTCCCCCCGACCTATTCCGACTTCTCTTATACTTATATATACCTTCTACTTATCCTTATGCCTCGCACTAGTTAGCCCCCACCTATTCCCACTTCCCTCAAACTTATTTTTTCCTATGTAATTCTTAAAGGCCGTCCCCACCCCCTCCTTTGTAACTGAAATAGATTTCAAACAAATGTTCCTACATGGGTATATTAAAGGAAGAAATGTGAATTTGCTTTGACATTCAGCTTAAAAAACTAAAATTTTTGAAAATAACATAAAACTTACACTGAAACCAAACGGCATCACTAAATATAAATAAATTATCTCTTTACCATAAAAAAAAGGAAACTGCCTTCATCAAATCTTAAATAATTATTGCTGAACATAAATAACAATTCTAAACATATATATATATGAGGGGCAAACTGAAATTAATGTCAATTCATGTTGTCACTCTTGGACGCGAGGCTCTTCTTTTATTCTCGGGGCTTGCCAGCATAGATAGGAGACTTGCACGTCAGCCTTTCAAGCTTCATAAATCTAGATTTAAGAGTCCAGATGATCCGATTTATTTTCGGAGATACACTTTTCAAAAGTGGTATAGTTACATAGTTGCATTTGACTATCAGTTTTTGTGTACCACTAGATACATTTGGGAAATTCACGATGGTAAAAAATGCCAGATGTACTCACTCCTACTGGTAAACTGGCATCGATTGTATCCAAGAAAAGCCCTACAAGGGAATTAAATTGTCGTGAAGGACGTCAAGGTTCTTGAATTCAATCAATCAAACAACAAGAAATCAGTCAATCAAGCTACAGAATTAAGGCTGTAAAGAATTCTCTTGGTGAGGTTTAGTCATTTGCATTTATCTGCTCAATGAAAACAAAATTTTTGCATTTACTCCTTCAGATTTTTGCATCCCTAAATTATTAACATTAGGTTAGAATTTTTTAATCAATAGGTATTTTTTACTGAATAGAAAAAGTTATGGTTTTGATTTCCCACGATCAGGTCAAGGAAGCATGACTCTATTTAAAATATTTTTACTCCTCGAGTTTTGATTAGATTGCTACAAAACCTGTTGGAATCGATTGGCGAGAGATAGATCTTTATTATCATAGCAAAAGATAAGAAAAAACTTCAATCGGAAGCGGGATATGAACCAAGTGACATTATTTTCAGTTTATCTCTCGTATTACGTTTAAACCCGGAACATAAACAACAACATATACAAAGGATGTTTGAACGCCATGACCTCCATGAAAAAACCCGAAAATTATTAAGATTTAACGTTTAGGTTAAAAATTAATTATCATCGGTACAACGGTATAAAATACTTATATATGGCTTAATGAAGGGGTTTGCTTTTAAGTAATGCAAATCCAACCTGTCGAATGATACCAAGTCAATTTTAGTTTAAATTTTATGGAGCGCCCAGTGTTTCAAAAACCCTTTGAAATTCTTTTTTAACGTTCAAGGTTTAAACATGACTTGGTTGGCTCTAAGTTAGAGCTACAATACTTCCCGTTTAATGATTATATCGAGTTTAAGCTTAAGTTTAATATATATGTATACTTAGTTGAAACCTCAGGCCGACCGAATTAAAGCCAACATTTTACCGGCGCCCAGCAAAATTGGTTAGTCGGAGTTTGAGCCAATGTTTTCCAATGCGTTCAGCTGTTTCTCACATCGCTTGATTCATCGATTTAACACCAGTATTACGAAAGTCATAATATGACGCGAAAAATTAAAACAAAATTCTATTGCTAAAAAATCCTTCTTATATTAACCACAAAACTACAATCTGAATTCCACAGGAATCACCAGAAAAAATATTATTCATTGCGAATACAGAGTCCATCACGAACGTTTACTCAATTTTGAGGGGTAAGATAGAAACCGCCTCTACTGGTTTCAAATTCATAAATAACAAAAATGTGCTGGATAGAGCTCAGGTTATGTTGCAAGCTGACAGATTCTGAAAACTTTTGATGCGAAGCTTCTGAGATTCGCCAAATGAAAAAGGTCATTTTTTACTATTGCGTAGATTGATTGTTGATTGAATTGGCATGACGTTTTGCCAAGCAAGCAAAAGTAGTGCATAAGTAGAAATAAAGAGCTTTTGTCAAAGCCGGAAGTCGACGGGAGAATCGTCACATCGAGTGATTCAAAAATTTGTTTGGGATAAAAATCTGGTTGGGTGACAAAAATATTTCAGAAAACTGATGATTTCGTGCAAAAGCGAAGACACATAGTTTAGTGGAGTCCCTTAATAATATGTAAACAAAATGTACTAAACAATTTTCCGTGAAAGATGATTGCAAAACATATCGCTGAAGAGAACGGTCAGATTCGGGCCGAACTTGGCGGGCTCAAAATTGCCAATTTTACAGAAAGGCAGATGTCGATTTGAAAGTTTCGTAATTAGTCACAAGAGCTTTTTTGTTCTGCAGGACATTTCCAAGACATTTTTCTACCTCTCTTTACACCGGGCATAGTTTTTTTTACTCGCGCGGAACAAATTTTGTACCTCCAACAGTAAAACTTTTACACTTCCCAATGAACGCCGCGTATAACGGGAGGACATCCGTCTCAGAATATTATTAGGGTTCAGTTTCTTTTATCGATCTAGCTTCCAATTAAAAACGTTATTTTATAATAGATTTTTTCTTCAGAATTTCAACTCCATCTTTATCGGCCACGCAGGGCTCCTCCATGCCGCTGGCCGGGTCGTGGCAGCACATCGGGGCCATCCCACCGAAGATGCTCCAGATCCAGGAGACTCAGTTCGAACCTGAGGTAAGACTCACCATTACCATGCGTCGCTGTACTACAGTTTTCATTGGCTGACTGTTTGTTTACGTTTAGAAAATTTTCAACACCCTGTGGTATGTTAGTTTGGCGCTGAAAAATGATTCCGCTTTTGTCGGGATGTACTACCTCAGCGGCAATCAGGATTACGCGAATGCAGCACTGCCCAAAAGCCCGATCTGGCATGATTTGTTGAAGATTGTACAACGAATGCGACTGGAGCAGTCCCAATTGGAAACGGTTCAACAGAAGATGATGGTGCGCTACTATTTTCGGCTGTCTTGTCCGTCTGCCTGCCTGCCTGCCTGCCTGTCTGCCTGCCTGTCTGTTTGTCTGTCTGTCTGTCTGTCTGTCTGTCTGTCTGACTGACTGTCTGTCTGTATGTCTGTCTGCCTGTGTGCGTGCCTATCTGCGTGCCTGTCTGCTTGTTTGTCTGTCTGTTTGTCTGTCCGTCTGTTTGTCTGTCTGTTTGTCTGTCTGTTTGTCTGTTTGTTTGTTTGTCTATCTGTCGGTCTGTCTGTCTGTTTGTCTGTCTTCTGGTCTATCGGTCTGTCCGTCTGCCTGTCTGCCTAAATGGGTGTTGATGCCGGCTCTCTGGCCATTTGTTGTATTTGGTTCGATCGATCCCGTTTCTATCCGCTGTCGTGCCGGTCTGCAGCGTGGCCTCCGTGTGTCTGATCAATTTCCGTATCCCACTGATCGTATTCTTCCCCCCCCCCCCGACCATTGCAGCAGAAGCAAACGTGATGTATAATGTTGGCTTGTGCCGTCGGCACCACCGTCGACCAGAGCGACAAGGCCCAACAGACCGAGAAACTGCGCGATGGATTCGTCACGTACCTGCAGCAGGAATTGTTAACGTTAACGACAACCCCACGGTAAGGATGTTGTGTTGCAGATTCACTTTAAAGTTTATCTGTTCCCACCGTGTGACTTCTCCCGGCAGTACCTCTTGAGCCGATGCAATTCCACCGTGGTGGGAATGATCAACCGAGCACCTCACTTGCTAATCGTCATTGTCCCGGCACGGCACTCTCACACGACAAATCAGTAGCCAAATGGAACAACATGGCGACGGATGGAGTTCCTTTTCGTTCTAGTGTTGGACCACGCCCAACAAGTCCTCATACCCAAACATCACAGCTATTTGACTCGTTAATACCTTACTTACTTAGTAACTCTATCTACCCTATTAACCCTATTCTGCCGTCACAGCTAATTACTTGTATGTAATTCTGATGTGTGTGCTATTTACTATCAATTCTATAGTTAACACTTTACTATAAAATCAGATGTTTTACTAGTTATAAGGGAGTTGTACTTCCTCTTTCCTGTCTTCTAGTTTACTTCTCTACCGATTACCACATTCAGTCTAATAAACTTGTTAACTATCCAACCCCCGGTTGGTAGACCAAACACTAGTGTTTGCGAAATGGAGTGAGACGGATGAGATAAGGTGTTTAGCGTGCGCGCGTTCGAGATGGAGTTATATATTTTTCTGGTATTTGTTCCTCTTCTCCGTCCCTCCCACTCTCTCTCATTCTCACACACAATCTCCAACCCTTAACTTTAATCTTTTACGGCGGAGAGTCACACACGTTTCTGAGGTTTTTTTGTATGCTGGACGCAGTTTTGCAGCAATAACTGTCGGTCAGCGGTAGCATTTTGTATAAAAAAAGTATTTACCACGAATTTTTTTAGCTGTCCCGCTTCTCTTTTGTCTCACGCGCGCTCTCTTTCTCTTTAAGTTTATTATTTTTACCGTTGTGCATGGATATAACCCCTCGGCTCTATTTTCATTCTCAGTTTTCACTGATCATTTAACTGTTTATTTGTATAATATACCAGCATAATAATCAACAATAATAATGGAAATACTAATAAAACGCTGTACGACTGGTGCATCAGACCAATGGGCGTGTATCAATGGGAACCAGAGCCCCCTGTGGTAGGGTTAGGGGTGGGTATGCCCCACATGCTGCGGGGAAAGTCCCGCAGCATCAGTCCATGAGGTCGCTTGCAATGCTCTAAAATACCCGCTATTTGATGTTTAGAACATGAATGGCGAACTATTTTTTTAATGCAAATTCTCATGAAACGATAAAACAGAAAACAAATAATATAAAAAGTCCGTCCATGGATGGACAATTGGACACACGCCAAGCCCGGGGAGGGGGATTGTGTTTGCGACACATAGCGCGTACACACGTGACTAAAATGCTTGGCTGACTGAGTCAAACCCCAAAATCGCCCAGCGCATTAGGACCGGTTTTGGGGGCGGAAAAATTAATAAAATTAATAAAAATAATAATAGTAATAATAATAATAATAATATTAAAATAATTAAATAATTAGTTAATTAATTAATCTTATTGCGTAGGCAAAGTCCCACTATTTTGAAACTGCTAGGGTGCCAGTAACAGAACCCAAAAAGGGGTGGCCAGACATGGGACACCATTCTGGTTACATGCACTTCTAGTTCGGTGGCATACGACTCTCAATATACGAGTACGCTGCTGACTATCGGCGTTGGAAGAATACTTTGACAATCTGGAAATTAGCCTGCGGAATTATATAAAGTAATATTTGTTTTTGCCACCTCCAGTTTCTTTTATCAATTTAGCTTCCATTTAAAAGCGTTATCTTATTATAGATTTTTCTTCAGATTTCATCTCCATCTTCATCGGTGAGCAGAACACGCAGTCTGGATGCAGGTTAGATTCCGTCTTGAAGATTTACGCCTTCATTCTAACACATCTGAAAATTGTCGACCATTTTCCCATAAGATGATAACACTCACATCTCGATATGCTAACATATATACCTGTTTTGGCTATATTTCGGTTTGTGCTGTTTTAGTTATATCATTTTTTGCTAAGAGGCAATTGTCTGGACACGTGTGATTAGAGCGCTACTTATACCTTGGCAGTATTGAGGTTTCAGTTTCAGCGACTGTTAGATATCACCTAAGGAGATAAACTACTCCGCGGACTAGACACGTACTGTATTTTGTAGCGGTAATACAGGTCGGAAGCTATCGGACACCCAAAAACTTTCCGCATCACGATGTAACATGGATGGTTGTGAGCCCGCGTTTTTGCTGGTTTAGGGTATTTAGGAGAATTTGCGCAATGATTGTTCAGAATGGAGCTCTTGACCATTTTACTACCTTCCTTGAACCGAGCTGGAGAATATAGCGTACCACAAAAAAATTTTCAGAATGTAATTTTTTCACTGCGGTCTATAGATCGAGGTAAGGAGTTAATCTTGACCAAGTGCTTAAATCGACGCGCAAATCGACTCGAAATGCCGGGGAGCAGTGATCTCACGTGCGACCGTTTTCTCGTTTTTTATCTCAACGATTCGCGGAAATTCTAATCCGCGAAAATACCATTTTGTTTTGTCTCAAAAAATTGTGCCTTGACCATCTGCTTATTGCTGCCGTCTGTCGCACGTTTTAGTAGCTCCAATGCTACCAAAAATCTACTACCGCCAGTATTGTCCAATCCCGCCATCGCCGCCACAGCCAATACTCTATTCATATGGAGCCTTCTTGCCGGCGAGTATGAAACACTGTACAAAGACAACTCGACAGTTACAAAGAAACTGCCTTATGAATCTAAAATGGTCCAAAATGGATCAACCCCGTCCTCAATGGGGTCCTCTTCATAGAGAAGGATTCCTTCTCAGAGGTAGTCCTGAAGAAAGAGCACCGAAAGTAGGCGCTAACAATGCATCCGGATAAAAACAAGGCTCCTGGTATGACCTCAAGTAGGAACTGGACAGTTGTCTGTTTGTCAGTCTGTCTCTGTTTACGTGTCTGTCTGTCTGTGAGACTTGGCGAGCGATGACACAAGGCTTATAAAAAAGCGTAGTGGCTAAATATCTGCTAATCTGCTAAACATCTGCTAAAACTTATCCAGTATTGCAACCACATCTTTTACTGAAACCAGATGGAAAGCAATACTTAAGAAAGCATTGTAGGACTTCCTACATGGTGGGGTGTGTTCGACCCAAGATCATGGACGCGCAAGGCAACACGAGAGGGAACAATCCTAGAGTATTTGGAGTATTATTGAACAAGACGGAGTGAATGTTTTTATGATGCCTCATTCCACGTCCTCTGCCGTATTTATATGGCTTTTAGTGCCGACCCAAGAAAGAAGGAGGAAGAAAACTTGGGAAGAAATCAATAAAAGGGCGTTTCTTTACGGCTTTAAGTCAAGGCTTTACACTCCTTCAGCCTATCTAATAACTCATGTATATATATGGAAGTTATACAATGAACCAAGTAGACAAAACCGAACGGCTTAAGCTAAAGAACCTTACAGCATCTAAGTATCATCGGCGTCTTCGTAATCTGAGCGTTTCACCCTTCTTCATGGCTTGGGGTCTCTGAAACTCAGACATTGGCAGCAGATTTTGGAACGGGAGTCCCGTACAGAAGTACGGTCAAATGTCCAACAGGGGTAACGTTCACGGTCTGAAAGCCACCCTGTATTGGTTGACCACAACCAGTTCTCACGATCGTCATAAATGACCAAATTGCCGTCGTTCTGCAACACAAGAAATGCCCCATCTTGACATCCGTTAAGACATCCGGTTCTCGAGTGCCACAACTTTTCGTGGTTTTTGTTGTAAAGAACGAAGTCACCGTCAGCTGGAAAAAAATGAGATTATTACATTTCACCGGCCGTACCGTGCACAGGCTCTTACACTGAGACGGTACATCCCCATCTCATCCTCATCTCGCTGTGTCTGTCTGTCTGTCTGTTTGTCTGAGCCTGGAAGTCCAGGTCTACAGATTTACAGCACTTACGCTGCATAATGGCGTGATCGCTGGGTTGCATGTAAGTGTTAGATGCCCACAACATCAAATTGTCCGCTTTTCGATACAATACCTGTGGAGAAATCTGGTTTTTCATGCTTCGAAGTTGTCACAGGAAAGTTAAGCAAATAAACGACAAAATGATAAGGAAATGTTCATGCGTACCAGGTCACCGTCGTCCTGTAGAGTTAAATATACAGACTGGTCCGGCGAAGCAACGGACTGACCCCGCTCCAGCTTTGTTATTGGCTGGCTATCGGCTCTATTGTTATCGGCTCCAGCTTTGTTATCGGCATAAATATTGGCAAGAGCGTTAATTAATTAAATTATCAAAATTCAATTAGGGAAAATTACCAATAGAATTAGCTACGTAAGACTTACCGTGCATTTTATGACCTCGTCTGTTGCCGGTTTCATTTAACTCTGGATGCCAGAAACTTGATGAGTAACTCCAAACATCTTCATCTCTCAATACTGCCGCGTTTGTCTGCGTTTGTTTGCGTTTGTCTGCGTCACAACTGGATTGCCTCGGATACAAACGGATTCCTGGAAACAAAAACGGGAAACAATGATTTTGCGTTTTTTTAAATCACATCATATGATGAGATATTCTTATTCTGATAGACTTGCGAATCTATCATTTTTTCGTTTGTGAATAGCGTGTATCTCTCTAATGCCTGATAAATATTCTGTCCAATCAATTCATCACTCAAGAAAACGATTCATTGACTCACCGGTTTTCAGATACGATATACATGCAAGCAGATCATGACAATCCGGACGCTCCGCTGGATTCGAATGCAAGCACTGGTTGAGCAACGCCTGAAGCTCTCGGGAATATTGCAGTGCGTTGGGCGCAGAAAAAAGAATTGACACGTCAGGACAGCCACCTTTATTGATCACGTTTCGAATTGCTAGAAGGGAGGACAATTCATTTTGGGCAATGCTGAGTTTGTTTTTGTCAGTATATGGCACTTGTCCCATGTTGATCAATTCCAGGATTAGGCATGCGAAACTGTACATGTCGGTCCGCCTCCCAACCCGTTCGTCCATATTTGATAAGCTATTCAGTTCATCGCAAATCTTCAACATTTCAGGCGACATGTGAGTTGGCGTTCCGACTGGATTTTTTGTGAATCCGCGCAGCGTTTGGCTGCCCTTGAACATTCCAAAACTGTCCAAGTCTGCTATTTTTACTTGCATGAAGGCAGTGTCTTGGAACAGGATATTCTTTCCTTTTAAGTCGCCGTAGACTATAACTGGGTCCCGTGTGTGTAGATAGCGAATGCCTTTGGCAACCTGCTCGGCCAAGTGTAGAACATACTTTTCCGTCATCTTGTGCGGTTCCTTTTTCGAATATTGATAAAGGTTTCCACCTGTTCAAAAGAGGAATCAGTACATGCAGTATGCATCTGCTGAAGTCTGCCCAGTACATGTGCACTCGTAACAAGATTTCAGACAGTTTAGCTTAGGTGAGCTATGTTCTGCAAACAATTCGACGTTATAATACGATGGTAATATTTATAACAACCACAGGTTCACATAAACTTTTAATCAGTTTTGAGCAATTACGGTAGGAACGGCATGTACTGGTTTCAATATTCATAGTAAAGAAAAATGTGCTGGATAGAATTCAGGTCATGTTGCAAACCAACAGATTTTGATCACTTTTGATGGGGACATTTTGGCGCTCACCAAATGCAAAACGTCATTTTTTACTATTGTTTGGATTGATTGAATGGACATGATGTTTTGTCATCTCACAAGCTGAAAACGCAAAGCTAACTCACCAATCACGTAAAATTAGTTTATAAGTAGAAATAAGAGCTTGCTTCTTTTGCTCAAATCCGGAAGTGAATGCATCAAGTAAAAAAAGCAAGCTCTTATTTTTACTTATACGCTACTTTTACGTGCTTGGTGATGTGTTCTTAAAGCTGGAAGTGAATGCATTAAGTGATTCCAAAATTTATATGAGACAACTCACTGGTTGGGAGCAAATAGTTTTTTAAGAACTGACGAATCCGTGAATAAACGAAGACACATAGTTTAGTGGAGTCCTTTAATATATAAACAAGATGTACTAACAAGAAAAGGACACTATTCTGAACAGCGAATTTCCTTATATCTTTTTGCTGTTATCGATGCACTGTTGTTTGGTCTCTTTGATTCATAGAAATGGTTACAGTCAAAAAAGTGCTCGAAACAGACGCTTTATCCAGCCAAGTTGAGACAGATTTTTCTGTACATTTATTATCAGGTTCCCACTTTCATGATTTTTTCAAACCATTTTTTTAATGAAAGCCCATGATTCCCTTTACCAGGTTATGTGACCATTATACAAGTGTTGAAGCTCAAATGAAAACTAATTTAATTACTATCGACTAGGACGTGAGAATCTCGATATTCAAACCAGTAGAAAATCTAGAGCCTGATGGTTTTGAAGATTTCTGATTTTTGTTTCTCTGATGTGCCTTTTTGAAATCGTTTTAATTTCGTTCGGCCCTTGATTGTCCTTCTAAAATTGCTGGGAAAGTGCAAATTTTGTTGACCGGACAATGGGCAGTCGTCGGTGAACAAAACGGCTTATCGCGGGATGATGGCGTCATTGGAGCTTGCACCAAAACAACAAAAATGGGTATTTTTCATTCTGACTTGAATGGGATACTCGGTTTGTGCTTTAAAATTTGATGTGTTTTAGGGGATGAAAAATAATTTCGAAAAACACTAATTTTTTCGTCATACATACAGATGGCGACTCCCGACAGCGCTATTTGTTTGGGAATTTTACTTCAATTTAAAAAACATTTCTTAGTGTTTGCGAGCAATAAAGCTTTATTTACGGTTTCATATTGAATATTGGCTCTCGGGCTCCATAAAACGTCACTTTAAGATCTGAGTTAGCCGTTAAGAGCACCCCGACCAGCTCGAATGTGAAATGGTCTCAAAACCCTGATGGAAAAAAGTGCCGTTAGGTGACGGGGCTCCTTGTCGGATCTTTTGCTTACATTTTTTTAATCTTTCATCTCACATGCATTTACGAGATGTTTAAATTATAATTACGCAAGAGAATTTGACAGTCACTGCAACAGATTGCAAGAATAGTGTTCCTAGGTATCCCCGAATTCAAAAATGGCTGCCTGACTCTTTTTGCTTCCCACCTTAATTTTCCATCCATTGATATTTTTTGCCAAATGGTAAAATTCCTCAGAATTATAAAGTCAAGTTGCATCCTTGGGCAACGTTTAAAGTTAAAAAAGGAGTTGCTTCTTACGCTAGAAAAAAAACCGTTTGAAAATTTGAAAAAATGGGTTATCCAACTTCAAATCTAATTTTGTTTTCAGTTTTGAAAAAGATTGTAAAGATATTGCTCTTTCGCATATCACATTGATCTGAATTTTTTATTAAGCAGTCGGGATGGATTGCTGCGTGCTTATTGACGACGTAGAACGAGAAAAAAAAGGCTCAATGATCTTCACAAATTTTCAATCAAGAGACTAATTAACCAAAAATTCAAGCTCTCACGTTAGCCACCGGCGTAGGGTAGCCTCTTCGATTTTCTCCGCTCTGGCAAATTTTCCCTAAGACAATCCATGAGGCAAAGACCAGCGCTCCATAATTTATTCGTCGCTTTTGATGGTGGTTTGGGTCGGCCGGCTTCTTCCGCTGCATTTTCTCTGATGACTTTGTTGACTACAGATTTGGAAACAGCGATATACCGTAGGGATAGTGCATTCACAATTTCGGTGGCCAAATACTTAAGGGTATGCAAGGTCAAAATGGAGTGACGCACTTCCAAAAATAGTTTACGAGGCATTTTTAACACGCACTGCAACCACTTAAATTTTGAAGCACAGCAAACTGGTCTGATTAGCTGTTCAATCACTGAGATGGGTTGTGCAATGTGAGGCGCGCGCACGCAGAATTAAAAACGGAGCCGGCCACAAAGAAATGGATCGGCCACTGTACGTGCGTGCTGTTTAGCAAAAATTTTCACAAAAAGCGAGCCCGCCGTATCAGCTGTTCATCGATGCATTCGTTAGTTTTTTTCCCGAAATTCCCAAACGAGATAGCTACCGGCGCCCGAACCAGAACTGCTGGAGGACGGGCCCAATTTGGAGTGATAAAGACACATTTCACATTTTGTTTTGTAATGGAAGGGGTCTATGGTTTTTTACGAACTCTGACGTTAGGGGGCGGGGTGTTGGGTCGCTTAATAAAAATCATTGACGTCATTTAAGGATGTTCCCTAAAGAGATCTGCATTAACTTTGGTTTGTTAACGCTTTTTTCATCCTCTCCCGGAAGCACCAAATCGATGTTTTGTCTTTGTGAATCCGCACCAATTATCAAAAATCGAACAGATCAAAGTTTCTGATCGTTTTTCAAAGGTGCCTAAATGTAAACAAACTTTGACATCTTTTTATCAATATATTATGTAGAACAAATTATAACCGAGTCTTGGCCATAAAAAAGATCCGCTAGTTTTACCAGACTCTCTTGAAATTGATGAGTATTTTTCATTTACCGTAATGGTTAAACCTACCGGGTTGTTTTCATGGCCGATTTTCAATAAAACACCAAACAAATGAAATGCAAAATGCATTTCTTAAATCAAAATATGTCCAGTGTTTACAGTGTTAAATTGGACGGCTCTCGCGGATCAAAAGAAAAGAAAATGATCTCGCGACGGACGCGCTGAGGAATTTTCAGCGAGGAAAACTTCTCCTTACTCCATCTTCAACACTTCTGTGATTCTCAATTTGATGAAGATAAAAACTTTTACCAGTTTGGTTTGGCTGCTCAAATGGGCTAATTGACATATTTATGAAATCGCAAAATAACAAAAAATGAGAAGGCTGTGGAAGAAAGAGCGCGTTTCATTTATGCAAAAAAAGCGTTCGGGATATCGCTGTTTTCTGGTTATCATCGAGTATGGGTGTGGGTACGCAATTGATTGTTAGATTGAACAATTGTTTTCATTTTCTTTTAGGGCACTAAAATATCTAGCTTTTGGCAAAGAGCAGTGAACACAGAAAAGCGAGACCGTCACTAAGCACCTATACTCGGAAGGAATAAAATACCTAAGTAGGATCGGGATAACTGGGAATTAGGAACCTTCTTAAGACGGTTCGACCGCGTGGGAAAAGCGCAAAAATGGATTGAAGTAAACCTATTACGACACTAACCTCTATCTCTGGAAGAAGGAGCGGAGGACTGGTATTGACGTCTAAACCCGTTTCCCCTGACATGGACAGAATTAAAGGACCTGATGCCAAACAGATTTCGTTCGAGCCGGTTTCCGGAGCAGACGGAAAACTCAATAAAGGACAGAACATTACGATGGGGTGAGTCTTAAAGTGAATATCACAACACAATTTCGGCGTAGTTTTTCGAGCTGGAATTTTTGGGAACAATCTACACCGATCGGGAGGAAGCGATTCAAATTATTGAAGGACTGCAAAGAGTGATATTCCGAGACGTTACAATAATGGCACCGGCAAACTCGCCGGAATTTCTGGCAGTCGCAGAGGAAGCGGTTCGAATAAGCCGCAGCAGCGAGCGCCAAAAAAGAAGGACCAAGGAGGGGAACCTTTGAGCTTGATACAATCGAAAGAGTGAAATGGAAATACGCAATCGTGCTACACGGAGTTATGGAAAAGAAAAGATACCCACGGTAACCCAAAAAGCACGCTAGGGAGCAAGAAACGCAATGAATTGCGGAACAATTCTGGACACAAGGAGAATAAAGGAACCACTATCAGAACTGCGAAAACGCGAGGGAAGAGATGAAATAACGCGAGTGGCGCTACCACAAGTTCCATGACTTTAAAAAAGATGATACGAATGAGCGCAAAAATTCCAGAAATTAACATGACGTTCAGTACGAATATGACGTTTACAATCCACCGAGGCAGCGAGATCCCGCAGAATGGGATGAGCAGGACGACTACCGAGATTTCGGATTAAAGAATGGCTGGAAAGAACGGGAATATGATTTACACTTAAGAAGTCGGGAGTATGCGTATAATGCGGGTAGCGAGAGTATACAAATAAGCGAATGGCTGAACAAACAGGAAGAATTTTGTCCTCGGGAAAGGACATGTGGGGTACAACAAGAAGAAAACAACCAATGCCAACACGAAGAGGGGTACAGACCGTCCGCGTCGAGCAATCTGTCGTCCAATTCACGCAAGCCTTTGTCTGTCAGTCACATTGTCTGGCAAACTGTTTTCGTAGACAATTTTTGTTGCACAATGTTCATTTAAAAAAACTTGGCCTTATGTTTCAAAAAATGATTCGCAGCTGGATTGCTAAAATGTTGAACTTTAATTATGTTATAGTACGGAAGAGCTTGTACGATGTGACTTGACAACTTTACAACTCCGAAGAATCAATCAATGATTCGAACAACTGTCTCCGATGAGAGATGATAATACCAATTAATTCCGTTAAATATGAGTATTGCGCAACTTGACAATCAATTAGTACGTGTGTCGGTAACATAAATAGTTTCCTCTATATGCCACCACTTGTTATTTTTTATTTAACTTAAAATAATAGTTCTGGTTTTCGGCCGACGTTCTTGACGGAATTGAAGAGACCGGGCAACAGTGCATCAGTAACACGAAACAGATATAAAAAAATCTGCATTCCAGAGTGGTGCCCTTTCATTGTAAGCAGTTTTCCGTGAAGTTTGACCCAGAAATATTTGTCCTTGAAGAGAACGGTCAGATTTTTTGCCGAACTTGGCGGGTTCAAAAGTGCCAATCTTCCAAAAAAGTCCTGACCCTAGCAATTTTCACTGAATTTTATAAAAACTCAAAATTGTATGAAATTCAACTCATCTAGATATCTACTATTGACGAATTTAAGGGTGTCGAGTAAGGATAAAATTTAGAGACCCATTCAAAGTTGAGTAAATATTCGTAGCAGACGCTGCAGAATCAATATACATTATAGATGTAAACTATGATTTTTTCCTGAGTACTTAATAAGTTTCTCGCATACAGAACGCCCAGGCCATCTATTGAGGCCATTACCTTCACAATATTCCAGAATGATATGTATGCGCTTTTTTCCAAGCACACTTTGGGTGACGGCGTGGCCCACCATTAAGCATCGCACTAAATTTTGATGGGAAAGAGTTGTAAGTCTTTGGAGGTGAACAAAGTGCTCTTCACTGAATTCAGCGAATAGCGTTTTCAGAACCGTTTTCCCGTTGAAGGCATCATGCGACGGGTCTATGGGACCATGACTCGAACTAAGCTCTCGAATATATCCAAAGTATCCGCTATCAAGTATATCATGTGGAACGAATTTGCAAGTCGCACGTCGTCCCTTCTGGTCCTGAAGAATTAGGTCCCCCATCGCCATGGACCAGACTAAAAAAAGTTTCTGTACCTTGAGCGAGTAGACCGAAAGGTCTTGGGAAAATTGTTTAAAGTCAGAGGCCCTTGTTGGTTAACGTTGTTAAGAGACTGTCTCAGTGATGCTTGATTGTGAGGTCTTCTGTAAGTGAATGTATGGCCTTTGTCTCATTTCGCTATTCCAACGACCCAACTTACCTCCCACGAGCTTACCCTGTGTTAAGGTTCAACGATAAGAATTTATTTTTAGTACTGTAGCAACGTGATTCTAAGGCGCAGTTTTAGCCACGCCCCAGGCTGTTTTGCCTACCATTCCGTCTGCATTTTTCTACATATTTTATTCTAAATATTTATCGTTAAAGGCCTATCATTCTGTTTAAAATGCCCAAGAAGGCCGACATTTTTGTACCGAAAACCAAACAAATTCAATTTTGGAGCGCTGGTCATTGCTTCATGGATTGTCTCAGCAAAAATTTGCCAGAGCGGAGAAAATGGAGAAAGTGCAAAGTATGATAAAGGAGGCGCCATTACAATAATGTCGCGGTGCTTGCCAAAGTCTGGCGTCTGGCGCCACCCTTGGAAGAGACATGTTAGAACTGATAAAAGGACCGATTCGGTTCTTGTTCTGCAAAACTTGTCGGGGCAATATCGGGTGTATAGACGCAGACTTATCAAGTAAACGTTACTATCAAGAGGACCTGAAATCGCTATGTATATATGTTATCCTTTTCCCCCGCCCCTCAAATGCCGAAAGAATACACCATTAAATATACCCGCATCAGGTCGATTTGATCTGCGTATGCACATAACAGGTCTTAGCAGTTTGACCAGCCGCCATGGAGATGTCTTTCATGACCAGGCTATATGAACCACAGCGGAATGGGACATCCACGTTAGCGGTGATCTGAGCACAGACAAGTACTGCCATAAGGTGATATTCAAGTCCTGTCTGTCTGTCTGTCTGTCTGTCTGTCTGTCTGTCTGTCTGTGGCATTAGTACCTTCATTCGTCACGCCTTTTGTTAGGATATTGCTGTCACGGTTAGAGTCAGTCCCCAGAAACTAGTCCTCGGTACTCCCACTTTAGCCCGCACCTACAAAGCTCAAAACAACACAGACGCATCCACAGTCTACGGTCAGGTTTTCAGGTGTAGATACGGGCGACTTTGTACACCACTTAGAAAATTCACGGCAAGAGTTCGCAGATTACACCACATAGCACCACGTAGTACCACGTAGCATCACGTAGCATGCATCCGTCTCTACTTTTACTCAGCCGCAGTCACATTACGCCTTCTTTAAGGCCGGATATCACGAGAAGAGACCGGAAAAATTCCAGACAATGATTGACTACTGTTTTGACAGTGTCAGCTTGACAGACTGCTTTTACTATCAGGCCTGTTATTTTATCCGTTGCGGTTGGTGTACCGAAGTTTTCTGCTAACTGTTGGAACGGATTTGGAGATGCCGGTTACCATTTCTGTAGTTCCAACTCGTTTGTCGAATGATTTGCGCATCGATTTTTTGTTTGCCTGAACCGTTAAAATGGTAAACAACGAAAATAATGTTTGTAATTCAATCAACGAATGCTATGTTGAAAAATTAAAGAGACTGACGCAATAAGGATCTTCCTCAATTTTCTCCATCTCGAACAGGGAACCGTGGAGAGAACAGTCATATTTTCTGAAAATCATGGTTTAATTATACACATCCATAAAAAAAGTTGGGCCCCATCTTGTACTAACAGAGGTAAATATTCCTTTGTCAGATTCGGACATACTATCTGGCACAGCTAATCCTAATATCACAGCTTGAGACAGAGCGCCATTTCCAGACCCAGACCCAGTTAAAGACCCGAACAAAGACTCAAGCACAGCCATGGTCATACATCCTCAGACTTAAACACAAACACAGACACAGATCCAGGACAGGACCAGGCCACAGACACGGACAAGGTGACTGACCCCTGACAGAATTTAAGGCACAGATATGGACACAGACACAAACAAAATACTACGATACCTTTCCGAACGAATCCATGCAGGCCAGAATCGCTCAAAAAGTATGAAATCAGTTCGACTGCTTTTTAATTATAGGTAATTATAAAGCAGCTAAAAATATTATTTTGGCGTTAGGGAGCGCGAAGCGTGTGCAATAGCTTGTGCTCACAGCTAGCATAACTTTGATCCAGGAATTTACAATCAATGAGTAGTTTGATTTTAAGAAGAACGTTTTGCCGTTATTCATCTACGCGAAAGAATTTTTAGAAACGAAACTCGTTCGGAGGATAGATCTCTTCGATAAAACTAGACAACGAAATTGTTTGTTTTTTATGTGTTTCAGCGTTTGGGGAAATGAAGGCACGGGGCGAAATTTTATCTTACGATCTTCTGATTACCTTTTTCTGGACGTAAAATTAAGTTGTAGGCCATTTAATGGAATTTGCTAAATGCCTGATGTTAATGAATAATTTTAAGTCGTGTTGCCAAAACTGATACACGAATTGCGACACAATCTAAACTATCAACTACACCACGCAGTGTTATGTGGTGCTACGGCATGCTACGTAATGTGATATGCGACTCTAAATTTTCTAAGTGGTGTAGAAAGTCGCTCGTACATACAGAGGCCGATTCATTTGTTTGTGGCCGGCCTCGTTTTTAATTCTGCGTGCGCGCGCCTCACATTGCACAATCCATCTCAGTGATCGAACAGCTGATCAGACCAGTTTGCCGTGCTTCAAAAGTTTAGTGATTGTAGTGCGTGTTTAAAAAATGCCTCGTAAACTATTTTTGGAAGTGCGTCACTCCATTTGGACCTTGCACACCCTTAAATATTTGGCCACCGAAATTGTGAATGCACTATTCCTACGGTGTATCGCTGTTTCCAAATCTGTAGTCAACAAAGTCATCAGAGAAAATGCAGCGGAAGAAGCCGGCCGACCCAAACCACCATCAAAAGCGACGAACTCCGGCAAGGCAAAAGTGAGGACTGCAGCCCTCCTCAAAAAAATCAAGAAGGCCACGACTGGACCCAATCCACAGACTCAATCTCAGATCACTCTTGAGCTGGGAGTATCGCAGGCCACCATTCAGCGCGTCATCAGCGAGGAATTGGAGGGGAAGGTGCGAAAAAAGTACAGAGTGCACGGGTGTTGGATGCGATGATTCAATATCGCCTCGCACGAGGTTTAAGCTTCCTGAATTGGATCAGCGGTCGAAAATGGGAAAATATTTCGACAATTGATGAGGCTTGAGTGTACCTCACCAATCGCAAAAAACAGCGGAGGAATTACTACATATTTCAGGGAGAACGCACAGAGGAAAGTTGGACAAAGTTTTGGAAAGAATCGCATGGCGTGATGTTCGTTGCGGGAGTCTGCAATTGTGAGAAGACTAAGATTCGTTTCATCGAACCAAGTGCAAAAATAAACTCCAAGTACTACATCGAAAAAGTACTCACGCCGATGTTTCGGGATGACGTGCCTCGTTTGTTCCCTGTGAAGCTTTTGAAGAAAGCCGTTTTCCACCATAACTCCGCCCCCTCCCACGCATCGAAACTGACACAAGATTGGCTTCGTTCGGCTCCAATTCGGTTCGTTCCGAAAGAGGATTGGATGGGCAACAGCCCTGATTAGGCTCCGATGGATTTTTGTGTGAACGGGATTTTTAAATGGGAATTGTTTAATAAGGCTCCGACTACTGTCATAGGCTTGAAACGTGTTATGTCTTCAGTGTGGTCCACGCTTGACCAGCGCAAAATTCATAGAGCTCTCAAATCTTGGCCCGGTCGCATCAAAATGATGATCGAGAAGGGCGGTCATCATATTGAACACATTTTGGGTGGACTTAAGAAGTTTTAGTATTTATTTTGGAATTAATAAAAATCGGCTACAAACAAATGAATCGGCCTCTGTAGTTGCTTAAATTAGGATTTTTTTATGTCATACTCAGAATTCAATTTGGAGTCGATTGGCATGAGTAAAAGTTTTTTATGCCGGGGCGGTGCTATCAAACTTTATTCAAGCTGCAAAAAAAACGCGCCATCCACATATTACGTAATCGAAAAATGGTCTTTTTCGACCACCCACCTACCCAGATAATCAAAACTATACTGGAGGGCGGGCCTATTTTTCTGCTAAGTAATCAAAGGTCCAGATCACCCACCAACCCTCCTTTGATTATGTAATATGAGGATGGCCGTTGTGGAAGTACGCACAGCTCCGGCCCCTAACCTCCAAAAAACTTCCGCTTATACCAATCCACTCCAAACTAAATTTTGAGAAGAAAATAATAAAAAATTCTAAATTTTAATGTAATTTAAAAATCTGGATTTTTACAGTGAAAATTGGGAAAAATGAAATCCTCTAGCTTTTTTTAACTTTCGCATTTTTTTCGACCAAATTGATTTAGTTGCAGAAATAACCTAAATTTCCTAAATCATCATACGTTAACCTCTATTTATGGAAATAAATTCAGGTTTATCTGAATTCGAAATCTGAGTCGCGTCCCTTGTTAGCATTTCTAATTCCTTTTCGGAAAAAAAGTCAAGCCATGTAATTTTTTTGAGAAATTCAGTCAACTTTGACCTTTTGCCATTGGGCTTCAGTTACATTCGTTTTTTCAACAAGTCGAAAAAAGTCTAACATGGTGGTTCTGTTAAATCCCCCCCCCCCGTTAAATATGTAAGTAATGTAAAGTCCATCAACCGTCAACGTTCCAAAACCTTGTTGTCAAGGTTTGTATCTGCAAAATATAATCTTGGCACTCGTAGTCTGTTCAAAAATTAGCTTTAATTGGTTACGCTCGAACACCTTTTTAGCAAAATTTCAAAGTTGTGAAAGTGCAGTAATTTTTCTAGGTTTTCAAGGAAAAATTGTCGAATTTTGAGAGGGATTTAAAATACTTTGGTTTTTCCCTATCCGGTCCAGACTTTAAATAGATATCGTCTGTTATTAGAAGTAATACTATTTAATAAAAGGAGCGAAACTTGTATTTGGAATTTCACTTGAAATGCATAGGTGCAGTTTAGAAATGACACCAATCACTTCTGAAGTTAACCTCGACAAGATCGTGTCAAAAGTTGTTTTTAAGTTTACTTTTTAAGGTCCACATTTTTAAAGTGAAAGATTGAAGGAAATTTGTACTTTCAGTGTTTTCATTGAAATTCTGCCAAAATATAATTTTTAATGCGTGAACTGTGCAATGCACTGAATAACCGACTACCTAAATAAATCATAATTTAGTTGGTTCGTCGTTCCCCATCTCAAAAATGTCGCAGATCAGCACCTTCAAAATCATCCATTATTAAGTGATAACACAGCATGGTCTGTGGTGAATTTGACCGGAAAATAAAACTACGTTATATGTCAAAGTTTGACATTAATAGGAAGTGCCCAGCATTAAATCAAGATTTCGGTAGCCGTGTATCTGGGAGTACGGCACAATGTGCAGAGGCCAATTCATTTGTTTGTGGCGGGCCTCGTTTTTATTTCTGTGTGCGCGCGCCTCACATTGCACAATCCATCTGAGTGATTGAGCAAATGATCAGACCAGTCTGCTTGGCTTCAAAAGTTTATTGATTGTAGTGCGTGTTAAAAATGTCTCGTAAATTATCTTTGGAAGTGCGTCCATCTATTTTGACCTTGCACTCCGTTAAATATTCGGCCACCAAAATTGTGAATGCACTATCCCTACGGAATATCGCTGTTTCCAAATTGGGAGTCAACAAAGTCATCAGAGAAAATGCAGCGGAAGAAGCCGGCCGACCCAAACCACCATCAAAAGCGACGAACTCTGACAAGGCAAAAGTGAGGACTGCAGCCCTCCTCAAAAAAGTCAAGAAGGCCACGACTGGACCCAGCCCACAAACTCAATCTCAGATCTTTTTTGAGCTGAGAGTATGGCAGGCCACCAATCAGCGCGTCATCAACAAGGATTCGGAGGGGATGGTGCGGAAAAAGAACAGGGTGCACGGGCTGTCGAATGCGATGATTCAACAACGCCTCGCATGAAGTCCACGCTTTCTGAATTGGATCAGCTGTCGAAAATGGGAAATGTCTTGACAATTGATGAGGCCTGGGTGTACCTCACAAATTGCAAAGGAAGGCAAAACATTTACTACAAATTCCAGGGAAAACGCACGGCGGAAAATTGGACAAAGTTCTGGAAGGAATCTCATCCTAAAGGCGTGATGTTTGTTGCTGGAGTCTGCAATCGCGGAAAGACTAAGATTCGCTTCATCGAACCAGGTGCGAAAATAAATTTCAAATACTATATCGAGAAAGTCCTCACGCCAATGCTTCGGGATGACGGGCCTCATTTGTTCCCTGGGAAGTTTTTGAAGAAATTCGTTTTCCACCATGACTCCGCTCCCTCGCACGCGTCGAAAATCACCCAAGATTGATTTTGTTTGACCCCAATTCGGTTTATTCCGAAAGAGGATTGGATGGGCGACAGCCCTGATTTGGCTCCGATGGTTTTTTGTGTGAACGGAATTTTTAAATGCGAATTGTTTACAAGGCTCCAATTATTGTCATGGATTTGAAACGTGTTATGACTTCAGTGTGGTCCACGCTTGACCAGCGTAAAATTCAAAGAGCTCTCAAATCTTAGCCCGGTCGCGTCGAAATAATGATCGAGAAGGGCGGTCATAATATTGAACACATTTGTCTGTTTATTCTTATGGTGAGCGTTCGAGCTCTCGGCTCGACGCTCACAACATAAAATCAGTGTCGTTTTCATCTCGTTTCCGTTCCCTTCTCCCTCTCGCGGCACTAACATCAGTCCATAGCTCCCCCCTAATATTGGTTCCAGAAATTTTGGGTTATGGATGACTGTTTTTTATGCAAAGTTTAAAACAGTGGATTGTTTTTTCTGAATTTTTGATTTTTGATTTTTTGATTTTTGGCGCACTTTTTGCGGTGGGTTTCGTACGGGATTAAACCCTCGGCCGGGGCCCTGATCGCCGTAAAAACAGTAGCACCAAGAGATTTCCCACCTGGGAACGGCCAATAAGTTTTGCGACAGGAGTCGCATAACAAAATTGTAAGGAAAATTTTTTTGGTTCTTTAACAATTAAACTGGAGTTTTTTTTAATTTGATAATTAACTAACTCGGGAAGTAATGGAGATTTTCCCTCCCGATCGGCGTGAGTTTTTTTTTACAAACAGCTGCCTATTTATCGTGATTTATCATTGGGGTCTCCGCGTGGAAATCACATTACCGGTTTCAGAAAAGAATAAGGCAGAAAAAGACTTCCCAGCGAGGTTGTGCTGTGAACAGGTGCTTGATTGATTGAAAGCTCAATATTTTCCTTGATTTTCACTGTAAAAAATGTCAATTTGGAAACATGCATTTAAAACAAGTGTTTTAACACTTTCCC
>LRSR01000075.1:0-10000 GCA_001579985.1 Hypsibius dujardini
CAGACAGACAGACAGGCAGACAGACAGGCAGACAGACAGACGGACGGACGGACGGACGGACAGGCAGACAGGCAGACAGGCAGACAGACACAGTAGCCAGCGTGACTTTTATGTGTTTCGGCTATGGCCCCGTGGAGAGTAGCGCAGTGTCATGAACTTATGATGTTAATGGAGCGACCATTATGACTATTGATTTTTGGCATGCCTCATGGCTTCGACCACATAGTCGTCGCTGCATCCGGAAGCCCGGCGACGATGAAGTTGTGTCCGCACCGACTGGACGTGCCGACTGTGTATACGGCCGGCGCGGAAGACTACATATACTTCATCATCATCGATTTTACTACCAGGATACTTACTCTCATTTTGCGGCCACGCTTCTTAAATAAAGAAAGGTCCCCTCTGTGTGTGTGTGTGTGTGTGTGTCTGTGATCATCACTTGAGCGATCTGCGGAAAATCACTCCTTATCTGCTTAAATTCCACACACAGACAGACAGACACAGACAGAGACACAGTTTAGTAGCAGATATCCGAAAGAGGCTCTTCTCTCCATCCCCGATCCGTATTTATCATCATCTCTAAATATTTTTTTCGCATTTATGGAAGGGATGAGAGTGCTGTGAAGGAAGGGGGAAAAGAGAGACCGCGGCGCTGGGAGCGAAATATATAGGGCATCTTTGGAGTGATGGGGTTGACTGTTGTGTGTGTGTGTGCTTGAGTTAAGAGGGTTCTCTTTTCTGGCAAGGCGGTGCTTGTGCTTACTGGATGAGATGATGTTCCACAGCAAATGAGGCGGAAAAATTTGAGGCGCTCTGGTTGAGTGGACGGAATTAATTTTTGAGCAGAAATCCCTGAGATAATTTATTGATTGAATTTCGTGTTGGAGGAAGGGAAAGGGGTGAATTTCACCGTAATTTTACGGATCGATAGCTGCTAGCATGCCGCTGATGTGTCTGATGTGTCTGATGTGGAGTCTGTTGGCCGCTGATGTGTCTGATGTGTCTGATGTGGAGTCTGCTGGCGGCTGATGTGTCTGATGTGGAGTCTGCTGGCCGCTGATGTGTCTGATGTGGAGTCTGCTGGCGGCTGATATGTCTGATGTGGAGTCTGTTGGCCGCTGATGTGTCTGATGTGGAGTCTGCTGGCCGCTGATGTGTCTGATGTGGAGTCTGCTGGCCGTTGATGTGTCTGATGTGTCTGATGTGGAGTCTGCTGGCCGTTGATGTGTCTGATGTGGAGTCTGCTGGCCGTTGTCCGGTCGTGTTACTGACATAAAGAACTAAATCAGTTTAATAATTCTGCGGGCTTCTTAAATTTCATTTTTTCCATTTAATAGTAGCATTATTCTGAAATGTAAAATATTAATAATTTAAATAGGGATTTTTCAGCTTCATCAGGCAGTTGAAGTCATGTGAATTCACAATGCAGTTTTAGGCAAATTTTATTGACTATTTAAGTTTATTCCACTTAAATCGTTTGCCTCTAAACGTTTTTGTTCATTTTCTTCTAAAAAAGCTTTTAGTTTTCTTTAGTTTAGATTCATTTTGCCCTTCCTCAATTCAGTTTACTGAGATGTTCAGCATTCCACCAGTATTTGATGGCCATTGTAGGTGCCGCAGCCGGTCAGAATGGGACACCCCGCCAAAATGAGTCCCCGCTACAGTCCGTCCTGAGATCGGGAACCTGTATTCTGTCAGGTATGTCTGATCCCCTTTGATAATTTCCAATTTCCAGCTGAAAATGCAGCCTGAGCTCTTCGTGAGTGTCTGTGTCTGTGTCTGTGTCTGTGTCTGAGTTGTTTGTCTTACATACCGCTGTCTCTCTTTTTATGATGTAGGCGGTCGTGATCGCCAGGGCGGCGCGATCCTCACATTTCCCCGCAACTCCCCGGCGCTGGAGAAAGTTCGCCTTGACGATCTCGGAATACTTCTCGACCACCTCACGTCCATACCCAGGTGAGTCCGGGCTCGTATTGGTTCGTTAGATTTGTGGTTTGTTGTCGGCGGTTGCTGCCACTCAAGCTTCTCGGCTCATATATTTGCAGCGAAGAGGTCCGGCGGCACGGCTTCACAATCATCATCGACATGCGGGACCACGGTTCGCGGTGGAACAACGTCAAAGACATCCTCCGTGGCCTTCAGGAGAGATTTACGCAGTCGATCCGGACGATTCTTATTGTCAAGCCGGACAGCTTTACTCACAAACCGAATCTTTCGAAATACGGATCTGAAGTATGCTGATAACCCGTTCCACTCTTTTGTCTGTCTGTCTGTCTGTCTGTCTGTCCCCTGTGTCTGTCTGTCTGTCTGTCTGACTGTCTCTCTGTCTGTCTGACTGTTTGTCGGTCGTCTGTCTGTCTGTCTGTCCTATTGTCTACCTCTGCCTTCTTGCATCCCAGTCTCTCTGCCGATTTTTGTTACAGCCCATCGTTCTGGCTGAGCGTCTGTGTTGTTTCCTTGCATTATTTGCTGGTCGTTTGCCCAATCAATTCGTATGAATTCGCGATGTCAACGTTGTACCTCAAACCACATTTTCTAAAACATTTCCAGATATTGCTCATATCGGTGGATCAGCTCACCAAATACCTGAACGTCTCCGAACTCACCACCGACCTCGGTGGGACGTTACATTACGACCACCGAGAATGGCTCTCACTGCGCAGCAAGGTGCAGGAGTTCACCACATTCACGGCCGACGTGCTCAAGAAGATGGACCAACACAAACAGGCCATGCTGCATCACGGCGAACTGGCCAACGACCTCCCCGCCGTGGAGGCCCTCATCGTCAGACACCACGTTCTGCGGGAGGAATTGGACATGTATCCGGTGGAGAAGCTGTCGGAGCGCGGGAAGCAGATTTTAGCGGCGGTGGATCCGCGGTCCGCTGGTGATATGCGTCTTGGTCCGAGCACCGCGGCTCGCCCGAACATCGGCATCGCCAACAACCCCGACCTGCAGGCTGCCCTGTCACGGCTGCGATTGCAGGTGGAACGGCTGGATGGCATACGCGGTCTGCTGCACAAGGCGTGGCAGATCCGGCTCGACAATCTGGAACAGTGCAAGCACCTGCGGTCTTTCGAACAACAAGCAGAACAGGCACGTTTGTCGTTTGCGATACTGAAAGAGCGACTGAAAGACGTGTTTTGTTTTAATAGCTTAATTTCGATCCTCCTGCCGGGGTTCAGTTTCGGTTCGGTTTCAGATCTTCAATTCTAATTGACAGACTGTTTTTGCAGATGTTGGGATGGATCAACTTTAATCGGAAAAAGTTCCTCGCCACGTATACGGACATTGGTATTTCGTCCGCGTCTGTGAAGACCCTGGAGCAGCTCCATAAGCCATTCCACTTGGAGTGCTCGGTGAGTTCCGTTCCACACGCAGAGATCGTGTTTAGTGAGGGGAGAATTTTAGACGATTGCCCAGGAAGCGTTAGGTAGAGACCTGAGGCTTCCTGGGTGGAGACCTGAGGCTTCCTGGGTGGAGACCTGAGGCTTCCTGGGTAGAGACCTGACGCTTCCTGGGTGGAGACCTGAGGCTTCCTGGGTGGAGACCTGAGGCTTCCTGGGTAGAGACCTGAGGCTTCCTGGGTAGAGACCTGAGGCTTCCTGGGTGGAGACCTGAGGCTTCCTGGGTAGAGACCTGACGCTTCCTGGGTGGAGACCTGAGGCTTCCTGGGTGGAGACCTGAGGCTTCCTGGGTGGAGACCTGACGCTTCCTGGGTTAATATGATTATGGACCCGGGAAATATTTTATGGTTTTGAATTGTTCCACAGGAAACGTTCCACGTGATCGAACGAGTGATCGATCTTGGCAATAAAATGAAGGCCAACCACCACTACGCCAGCCCGGCCATCGGCTCGATCACGACCAAACTCCGGGACGAACGGGACGCCTTCCGAGTCGGGCTGGAAGATCGCGGGAAAATTTTAGACCTTTCTTCGGTGTTTCATCGGAAAGTTGAAGAGGTCAGGCAGGCTTTCTCATGTTTTAGTAAAGCGTGACTAGACAGTTAGTCAATGACTCTTGGCCTGTTTTTCAGTTTAAAGCAAAATCTCCGGGGTGGGCCGCAGCTTGTGAGGCCACTTGGTCGCCGCTGGACAGTGGCAGTCTAGAGGCAGTCCAGCGGAACCATGAGGAAATGACCAAATCGATGGCTCAATTATATAGTGAGGTAAAAGACCTTTTGTATGATTAACATTCTGACTGGTGATTTTCGGTGGATGGTCGGTGACGGGGTTCTGCTTACTTCTCTTTTGTTCGCTTATTTACTCTTGGGTTTTGTCTGCTCTACTCTACATCCCTGTGTAGACTCACAGCTGCAGCAAAGAGCTGATGCACAATCTGGACAGACACTTCTTCTTTTGCCACCGTGTTTTAAGTGATTCTGTGCGTATTTTTCGCAAGCTAAGCCAGTCCGCGACAGAAGGTCATATCACAGCTGACAGACACAAATAGTCACGCAAACAGACACGTAGACAGATAGACAGGCAGGCAGACAGACACACAGACAGAAAGACAGACAGACAGACAGACAGACAGACAGACACACAGACACACAGACAGACAGACAGACAGACAGACAGAAATATAGACAGACATATAGACAGACAGACACACACACAGACACACAGACACACAGACACACAGATACACAGACAGGCAGGCAGGCAGACAGGCAGGCAAACCGAAAGACCAACCGATCGACAATTGAGTAAAGGGTATTCTGTTCACATTTTATAATTTCGTAGATTTGCTTCGATGGGAGCTCGCTTTTGAAAACCATGCACGGGTCAGGGGAGGTGATATCAGGAGACTCTGAGACGGCGAGAGCTGAATTCACACGGGCCGGGCACTACATCCGGGATCTTGTAACGGCTGTCCAAAAGGAACACGCCTACCTTATCACTCTTTGCAAAAAGACGAAAGGTGCCTTGGAGGATCAATGGGCACTACGGTTATATCAAGAGGAATTGCGGCAGGTCAGATCCGACATTAAAACGGTTAGGCCATTTCCACACAAGTTGAAAAGATCTCACCAAATCATGTTTGGTATATCATCAGGTTATCCGGTGGATACAGAAAGACGCGGATCCATTTCTTGCCAGTAATCGGGAGATTGGGCAGAACCTGGCTGATGCAAATAAGCACCGAGCCGTTCACGCAGCTTTTGAAAAGAATGCTAAAGTAAGTTGTAAAGGGATGATTAGGCATGGAATTTAGAAATTCCAAATTCTTTTTATCTTCCCCTACCTGGTGCAGGGGTACTATCTATGCGTCTGCCTTTTTCACAGTCGATCTGGCAGACTCTCTTTGTGCTTTTCTGGGGTTCCGTCTGTCTGGCTGTCTATCTCTCTGTTTGTCTGTCTCTCTGTCCCTCTGTCTGTTTGTCTGTCTGTCTGTCTGTCTGTCTGTCTGTCTGTCTACTTGTCTGTCTTTCTGTCTGTCTACTTGTCTGTCTGTCTGTCTACTTGTCTGCCTGATAATCTATCTGACGTTCTATAGCCTTGTCTGACGCTGTGTTCTGCCGGTACAGTCTCGGAGAATTGGCAAAACTAACTTACCTTTATTTGCTCCGAAAAGACGTTGAGAGCGCGTACACTCAAGTACCACTTTGTACTTTGCTGTCCAGTGGTTATCTTGAAAATAGCGTGTTATTACGTTCATTTGATCTGTGGTGCTATGTCTGTCACCGCACGCGGGCGATACTGTGTAATGTTTGCTCATCGCAACGGATGCTTGTGCAAAAGTCTAAAACGTTACAGATTGCGGTTGCCATTGTTGACCCAACTGAGTCTCTGACTCCGCATTGAGAGGGGAACTAAAGATTTCTCCCTGATGTGATGTTTTAGCACACGGCATCCATTCACTTTGCACAAGTGGCAGACAGTTCATATGTCGTTGGTGAATATTATTGAATCACGAAAAACAGTATCGCCCTTTTATGCCACTGCCATACAACTCCCTGACCTGATTTTTTATCGACTCCCCATCCACCCTCGATCTCCCCTCCTGGAGTAATCTGTGGGATTCTTGGATGGGATTTTCCTCTCCACGAGAGATGATTGAGATTGATCGCGCGTTGCTGCGAGGCAGACGTATCTTCAGTGTCTGTTCTTTTCTTTGATCTTCTCAGAATACTTACTCCAACGCGGATCAGCTCCTGGAGGCGTCCCATGTCCTCATGGAGAAGCAGGGCTTCAACGTGGAGGACGTCCAGATCAGCGCGGAGCAGCTCCACCGTTGTGTCACCGAGTTCCGGGGTAAGGTCCAGGCGCGGCATAAAATGCTGGACACGGCGTGCAGCTTCTTCGAACAGGTCGCTGTGGTAAGTCCTTGACTTTGTCAGTACTTTTTGCCTGACTGGATGCAAAGGGCGTCCGTTAATCCAAGCAGTCAGACGCTTTGGGCTTTCCCCTTGCAGTTGACACCTCTGCTGGAGCGGGCGAACAATCCTCCGCCCATCGAGCCGCGCGTCCTCGAGTCCCTCGAACTGATCATCGAAGAAGTGCAGCGGCTGAAGCACGAGAAGCAGGCCGTAGTGGAAACGCGCGCTGACGCGAAGCAGGTGGGCTGTAAGCTGCTCCAGCAGCTGGTCGACTCCTCGATGGCCGACTCCGCGGACTACCAGCACGTCTACGCGACCCTCGGGACGATACTGCAGCACCGCGAGCAGGTGGACGAGACGTTCGAGCAGCGTCGCCGGCAGCTGGAGATCTTCCAACGCTTCCGCATGTTCGAACGCAGCGTCATGGAGATCAGCGAGAAGGTCGCCGTGTGGAGTGAGTCGGTGCAGCAGCACAGCATGAGCGGCGGCGGGGAACGGCTGAGCGCTGACCAGGCCGCCCAGGAGTACGGGAGGGTGAAGAGCCGGCTGGCTGAGCTGCAGACGCTGAGTGACCAGGCCGGGAATCGCGGCCAGGAGCTCCTCGAGCTGCTGGAAGGGTTCGACCCCGTGAGCACCACCGTCGACGGGGAACCCATGTCGTGCCGGGTGAATGTGTGTCTGCAGGTGGGCAATTAAGCGTGCCGTCAAATGTCAATTTAGCGGACTTGTCTAACTTGGGCAAGAACGGACATTTTCCCTTCCGATCGGAGTGGGGTTTTTTTTGGCAAATACCTGCACATATATCATGATTTTACATTGGGGTCTCGGGCTGGAAGTGACATCTGCGGGTTCAGAAAAAAATAAGGAAGAAAAAAAACATTCCGCCACCACTTTGTGCTATGGCCCGGGGCTTGATTGATTGATTCATCAGCCTCGTTTCCGAAGTTTCCCATAGCTCCGCCCCCTGGCATTCAAAAATGATTCTGTTGATGTCAATCAATTTCAAAACGAAATTGGAGTGGGAGTTTCAATAATGTTGGAATCAAAACGTTTTCCAGCGTTGCTGATCAATCAATCAATCAAGCCCCGGGCCATGCCACAAAGTGGTGCGGGGATCTTATTTCTTCCTAATTGTTTTCTGAAACCGCGGATGTGATGTAATAATTATTTAAGGATGATAATTTTTTATATTTCGTTTTGGTTTGGAAAAAAAACAAATTTTATGTTGACAGTCAGATTTTTAAGTTTGAGATCTGCCATTAAGCGTAAGGTACACATGCATTTGCGATAGGCACAAATGCTCATGCCAGACGAGAGTGAGATGAGATAATTGTCATTTCCATTTACTTGGAAAATCATTTCGCAGATCGGTGTTTTATTCGTCTGATGCCTTCACTGTTTGCAGGAGTTGGCTGACCACCTGGGTAATTTCGCGGAGGACGCGGAGACGTACCGGCTCTATCTGCGGAACATCCTGCAGCTGCACAAGTGCAACTCCCACGGCCAGCAGATCCTGGACTCGATGCGGCATCTCCAGGGCGTCCTACGGAACTTGTCGTTGCGGCTGGTCAGTCTGGAGGACTCGCGGCGGGTGCTGGAGGTTTACGCCCGGCACCAGGCCAACGTTGAGAAGTTGCATGGGATTGTGAGGACCTTCGAGACGTCGGCGCATGATATCGCGGCTAATGACGTGGACGCAGCCGATGTGGCGGAGCGGCTGCGGGATGTGATTAGTAAGCAGTGGGACTCGCTGTACAAGCTATCCGAAGATTTGGGTCGCGGTATCACCACTGGGGTCAAGTTCTACCACACCGCAGAAAAGGTAACTGGTGTGTTCTTGTACGAGGTCGTGCTTCTAATTTGTCCGGCAGTCGGTTGGTCAGTCGGTCGGTTTGCCTGTCTATCTGTGTATCTGTGCCTTTGTGACTATCTGTCTCACTTGTCTGTCTGTCTGTCTGTCTGCCTCTCTGGCTGGCTGTCTCACTTGTCTGTCTGTCTGACTGTCTGACTGACTGTCTGTCTGACTGACTGACTGATTGTCTGACTGACTGACTGACTGTCTGTTTGTCTGACTGTCTGTCTGTCTGACTGTCTGTCTGTTTCCTGCTAGCCTGCCGATGTCCTGGTCTGAACTGAAACGATCGTTACGTTTTTAGGTGTGCGCCTTTTTGCAAGGACTCCAAAAGGAGTACCAGTATGACGAGGATTGGTGTAGCAAGCTGCGCGACAAAGCCGAAGCAATGGAACAAATGGTTCGGAAGCATATCAAGACGAAAGATGATTTTATGACGGTATGGATTCTTTAATTGCTCGTTGAGCTGAAAGCGGCGCGAACTGTGCCTGCAAGCTTTGTGTCTGCTTTGTGTATTGGCATCTGCTGTCGCGCGAGGCATAGACTTTCGTTTGTTCGCACCCCATAGTTCTGCAGTAATCTGCGAAAAACGTCCGAGACGTTCCTGAAATTCGTCAGTCGCTCATACACGACCTTCACTGACAACAAGGAGTCGCTCCACGGCGTTGACACCCAGATCAATGGTGCGTCCGTTCTTCCGCTGTGTACGAGATGCTGCTTCTCCCGTATTGAAAATTCACCTCTTCCCATTTTGCCACCTGTACAGGTCTTCTGGGGCACATCAAGCGGCTTGAGGATGATGTGCTCGCTCTGTGGGGCCATCGGAAGAAGCAGTTTGACTTCTGTCTGCAGTTCATATCCGGTAAGCAAACGAACAAAATATACAACCGATGTTTTTAAAAAACGTTTTTTGCATGAAACATGAATCACTCTAATGGTAGTGACACTGTTTCACTTGAATTGTTCGAGACCATCGAGTTTGACGATTTTTTCCACCACATTTCAGTGGAAACAAGCGCCCAGAAGGTCATCAAGTGGATTGAAGGCACGGGCGAGGATTACCTGTCCACTCGAACTTCCGTGGGAAATACCCAGGCCGCAACTGAAGCACTGCTCGCCGAGCACAACGACTTTATTCGAAACTCTAAGGTATGAGGTGAAATTTCGGCTCACCCTCCACTTGCTTGACAAATCGGTTCACTCATGGGTTTCTCTTTGATGGAAGGTGCTTGATTGTTTGATTTCTGTACTACCTCTTAGTACACTATAGCACTTTTAAAAATCAAACAATCAAGCAGCTGCCTTCGAAGGGAAATCCATGAGTGAGCTGATTTATCGAGTGGAGGGTGAGCCGAAATGCAGATGATGATGATCAAGAGTTCCCTTTCGTTTCCAGGAGAACACGGAGAAGATCGGTATGGTGATGATGCTGGCGGAGGGTCTGGTGAAGAACGGCCAGAACCCCCATGCTGCCGGCATCAAGTCCTGCGTGCAGGCCGTCGGAGAGCACCAGCGCAACTTCCTTTCCCGGATGGATGCGTACCGGCTTCAGCTGGAGATCAAACTGGGTCGAGTCTCAAACAAGGTGCCGCCACCGCCGCCTGAACCGCTGACCGATCGCAACAGCGATGGCTCGCTGGATAGCAAGCTTCACGCCATGTCCGGGTCGCATGTCAGCGTGGAAGAAGCTAAAAAGGCCAAACAACGGGAGTAAGTACCCGAAACAAGGCAGTAATTTGGATTTGTTTGTGACGGCTTTTTGTTTTATCAGCGGTGTAATGAGCGAGTTGCTCTCCAGCGAGAGAAGTCTGTCGATCTGTCTG
>LRSR01000076.1:0-16065 GCA_001579985.1 Hypsibius dujardini
TTTGTAAAAAGCGGGTGGTTGGACTGTGAGCGGCGAATGGGAAGGCATGTACTAATTACCTTACAACAAGATGCACACGCAAACGGGTTTTCGGTTGCAAAGTAATTATCGTTATCAGTCTACAAACACGAATAGATATTCCCACATACACGAATTATCAACGGATGCGTGTTAACTGCATTTGGATGAGTTGGGCCTGAAAGTGCGGTAAATCGGTAAAGACCCAGCACCAACCGATGGGCAGAGAGGACGCTGTTCTCCCCTGGTACTGAACTCAACCCTGGTGCTGTACTCAACCCACAGCTCGAAGCACTTACAGTTATGCCATCATCATTCAATGTCTGTGATAATTCATTCTATCCCGTTTTGCATGCACGACGAACGTACGCCGGCAAACTCGGAAACCTCTGGGTCACATAATAGGGTAGCGAATTGTGTTTTCTGTGGTCCACCCATCAAGCCCACGGAAGTGGAATTACAGGGCACTTCATTTGTCTCCCCGCTTCCCTCCCCGCTCCTTCCCCCCGCGCGAACCATGATACTACGGCAGCTCTCCCTAATTACAGTGCGCGCGGTGAAGGAGCTCGTTTAATCGTTCCAATAAAAGCAGAGTATTTGCATAGAACTGTCCTCCCCCTCTCTATTCCCGCTAGCCGATTCAGGCGTTCACATTTTTTTTAATGACAAACATTTAAGTGTTGTGTTTGGTGATGTGAGTGAGGGATGGGTGATCAGCGCGATGGGCGAAGTTGCGCCTCCTAATTGCCTCATAAATTTCAGCTGTGGTCCATCTCGAGGCTGTCGTTTCTCTGGGACAGGCCCAGTAAGGTACATACACACAGCTAAAGTGGTTGGGATCGTCGCAATTGCGATTAATCTTCACTCTCCAGACTTTATAGGCAGCTGTAAAACAGTCGTAGATATCTATCAATCAATATATCAGTTGTTGAAGCTGCCGTCGGGAAGAAGGGTGAAAATACGTACGTCTGTCGGGAGAAGTGGTGCAACTCAACGGCCAGACGTAAGACACGGCAACAAAGCCTGTATTATGCGACTAATCAGACACGGGAAACAAAACGTTAATGCCTTGGCACCTATCAAAAGATCCGCTTAAATTAAGCGGATACACCTGGATCCCCGCCACAATTCATAAGCTCCCTTATCGCTCCTTTCTCATAAGGCTGATGAAACAAATCTGACGTGCGTGCTTAAATATTATATCAGAATTTTTAATTCACTCGATTAATTGTCCACTAAACCACGACCACGCCCATGCGCATGCGCATCAAATTCCAAGCGAGTAGCTAAATTGCCAATTTCCCGAGGTTGAAAAACCTATTCAAATACTTCCTATTAAAATTAAAATGCTTCGATATCTTTAATTTAAACTATATTATAAATATAAATATAAACTATATATATAAGAACAAACTTAGGCGGATTTCGAGGGATCCCAGAACCCTGGCCATAAACAGAAGCCACCACGACGTCTAACAGACTGCTAGCACATTTTCCGTGCAGTCCACAATATAGCCGACGAATGTTGCGTACTCTACTGCCACGATTTTAGGGGTGGGCTTTTTGCCCTACACGTAAATTACCGACCCCCGGTCCAACTTGTCTTCACTGATTTCACTGCGCTTTTGGCGGGCTGAATTCGGCCGTTAATGAGCGGAAATGAATCCGTGACGTCATGTACAGTCTATCAGGGTGGGCGGGGCTAAACCCACCCTTAAAATCGGGGCAGTAGAGTACACACTGATCCTTGCGGGAGCACGCAACTAGTAAGACGGCGTGGTAATCCATCTTCCGGAGACGTTTCCGGCGCGGCGGAGCACTTTGTATCAGTGTCCCGTTCCTTGGAGGAGTTTAGAGGAAGTCCATATCGCGTGCACTGTCACTCAAAGTCGCTGCTGTTCCCACGTACCGGCAAACAAGCAGCGTCAAACCAAGCAAGTTCAAGACGACGTTTGGTTGGATAGCTGCAACGCCTCAATTCTTGGCAAGGTCCAATTTCCCATTGACTTCCCAAGGTCATGATCTACAACAGAGAATGCGAGAGGCTACGGATGTTAGAGAATCAACCCGATGTTTATCACTAGGTCGTATTAAAAAAAATATTTGTCAGCCAGAAATATTTTTTTTTAATTTTCGCGGGAATTTTCATTGCCACGCCATGATCTTAGGTAAAAAAAATTTCTGCAATCACGACCCTTCGTTGTTTTTTTTCACGGGATGAAGAGATTCAGGAGCAGAACCGTGATTAATTTTTCCAATCACTTTTACTTTTCAGTCGCGTTCTGATACCAAACTAGCAAGCTGATGATAGATGTGTTACCACCGACCGCCAAAAGGGATGTGCAGAGAGATATGCGTTCGTTATTAGTTTGAGAATGTCCAGTCGGAGTTCATCGCGGTTCGAACAGACTGTGCTACTTAGTATCTGAACATGTTGTATCTAGTAGGGCGTCAAGTAGTCTAGCACCGTGTCAAACGCTGTGCCGAGACCAGCGTGTCGCGAGATGCCGCAAACGAACGAGGAGAGGATCAATGTAGAACAAAGTATCCGTGAAATTAGCCCGAAACAATAAAGCATGTCAGAAAGGGTCTTTTCACCAAAAATAAGTAGGATGGAAGATGAGCACATCACACGCCTATGTGTATACTTGATAAAATATGGTTAAACGAACATTAAAGTGACACTTTAACTTCCCGCCGAGATAATAACAGATACAGAACACTACTAGTGCAAACAGCGCCCGGATAATAACTGGGTGCAGTAATTAGCAAACAGCACACGCTGTTAAGACCCAGCATTGTTCCATTGTCGATGTGATGCAACGGACATACAAACCGGCGAACCACCGGCGAACCGGAGGCCTATATTTCACTTGTCTTTTCTCGCTCGCGGCCACCCATTCAGACGGACCCATCCCCCCCAATCTCCATGTATATGCAACTGACAGAGGTAAGACAAAGAAGACGGATCGCGGATCCAATGTACTGCGCGTTCGTTGTCCGGCTGAAAAACCAACATCGACGACGACGACGACGACGACGACGACGACGACGAAGAATGAAGAAGAATGCTAGAAGAAGAAAAGAGGCAAGGCTGCTTTCCGGGTCTTCTGCCGTAATTGACCCACTCACATGTATCATCTTATAATTAATCACCATAAATAATACGACTAGGTAGCGCTTATCGGCTCCGTCTGCCTCCGATCATCGCTCTACTGTGTGAGTGTATGTGTGTGTGCCTCAGCAGCAGGCACCACCATCGCCGAGTACCCCTTTGGGCGAAGATCGCACTGGTCAGTGTCAGGTATAAGAGGCTCGGTGCTGGTTTTGATTACACAACTTGTCTTGTGTGCTTGTCTTCTCACCTTTTTTTCATCCTTGTAGTGGATTTTGCACATCGGCTGCAAACCCACTAACCATGAGGATTTTATTACTATGCATAGCGATGGGAATCGCCGTATCGACGGGTAAGCCTTTTTATCCCTCGGTAGAAGTTTACAAATTCCGGATGCAATGACTTCAAGGACTACTTATTCTAGCCAACCAAGCGGTTTAAATTTTTCCCCATACAAGATCATTTAGTCAACCGATAGATTGAGTCAGAACGCAAATTAAAAACATTGTTGGCGAATTTCAGCTATTTATGCGGTTTAATTTGAAAAAAAACAGTTAGTTTGATGGGTGAATCTACTCTGGAACTAAATTTTGCAGTATGGGCCGGCGATTCGTCGTCCTACTCATACACGACAACGCAGGCACCGAGCTACAGCGGAGGCTCCAGCTATGGAGGTAGCAACAATAACGGCGGAAGTTATGGCGGTAGCAGCGGAGGTGGCGGTTATGGCGGTGGCGGCGGCGGTTATGGCGGTGGCGGCAGTGGAATCGGTGATCTCTTTAGCTTCCCCTTCGGATACTCCAGCGGTTACGGTTACGGATACAGGAGGTACATCCCCGTGCCCTGGTGGATCTGGTACCCCAGCAGCTTCGGCTACAACAAGGGATACGGATTCGGTATTCAAGGCGGCGGTGGTTACGGAGGCGGCGGTGGTTACGGAGGTGGTGGTGGTTACGGAGGTGATGGTGGTTATGGCGGAAACGGTGGTGGTTATGGTGGCGGCGGTTATGGAAAATAAACGGGTAAGTGATAGCGCAACGAAATTGGTCCTAAAAGAATCGACGAGGGAAGACAAGAAATATAATTACTTTCTTAATTAGAAAATCTTCTGTTCCCGTTTTCCAGATCACGGACAAAACGAGCCATCTCTTCTTCATCGCCCATTAACACAAGTGTTGCCATCAGATGGCGGGCCATCTGGATTCGCTCTCTAACACCGACGCAGTATTTCACGAGCAAGTACCGTCGTTTCTCATTTTCCTCTTTTCGTTCGCCCTTCCAGTTCTTCCCTCTTTCCTCTACTCGACCCTCTCTGTCCGTATTGCGAATTGCTGTTGACCCTTGTTATTACCTTTTCACGAACGACCTCTCGAGAACTGTAAGATCAATTGTTTGTAAACTGTTTTCTGTCCGACCATCGATCGACTCGTCGTCGGCGTGGAACACACGATGAAAGACCATTGTCCGCGCCGCGTTAACGAAATCTCTCCGTGTGAGTTGGTTTACTACAGCGCACACTGACAACACTGTGGCCGGAGGGTTAGCGTGAAAAATGAGGCCGATCGAAGCCAGTGACTTTTTTCCACTCTTTGATATCAACGTTTGTCTCCATGTGAAAGAGCATGTTGCAAGGAAGTGTTTTCGTGAGTGGCCACGGTCGCAAAAAACAGACACGTAGAACGGCCGGGTGAAAGTAGGTTTATGCGTTCTTAGATGGCTGCGCAGCGGTCGATCCGTCAGCTTGACCTGCTTTGATTGACCATCACTCGCATTTTACTTATTCATGAATATGTTTGTTTGAGACCTGGCTGATATTTGTTTGAGACCTGGCTGCTATGGCCGGAACTCGCGGGCAAGTGTGGACTTAATTTTCAGAGGATAGGGCGTCAATAACCCAATACAGCAGTCACATTCTGTTGTACTGTACTGCACACAACATGGATTATCTCCAGGTGTATTTGTATCATTAATGTGTACCGTACTGCCGCGTTAGCTTCACGCACTGCAAGAGCATTACTTCGTTATCCTAGTCCGTAGTGCACGTAAGCTCATGCGCGGATCCATAGGTCTAAGTTTACGGTGGATCTACTTCTACTGCGCGAAGCTAACGCGGCACTACAGTACTATATACACCAATGCCGTATATACCAATAATACGGTACTGTTTTTTCGCGTTAGACAGGGACAGAGTACGAGCTGTGGAAAGTTTAATCGGCCACGCGGCGCTTGTGCTGTGTGTACGGTACACACAAGCCGTGCACACGTTCCACTCCAGTACGACTGTCCCTGTCTAACGCGAAAATACAGTAACTCTGAAGTCAGCGATTTTTCACCCCTAGAAAACCATACAGGACCTTAAAATAGATTCGAGAAATAAATCTCTTTACAAATAACGCGTCATGGCTGGTAAAGACGTATGCACACGAGGATTGGAAGGAGGGGTCTCCATGTAGAGGGCGCTGCAAGGGCAAATAACAGACGGGTTTATCAATGATACAGTAGTAATAAGACATTGAAAACACTGGACCCGCAGGTAAGTGGAAGTCCAAGTGGAAGTGGAAGTGGAAGTCTACCTGCTGCACGTAATGCGTGGAAGTCCAAGTCTAAGTCTAAGTGGAAGTGGAAGTCTACCTGCTGCACGTAATGCAGATGACCGTGCTTTCCAGAAATGTTTGCGGCAAAAATGTCACCGCCCTGCTAAAGTCTGTAGATGGATTTGCTTACAATAATGACTGATGATTCGATTTCTGTCGGTAGCTGAAATCATCGGTACAACCCGATCCAAGCTTCACCCACATCACTCAGAGTGTATCGAAGGTTAACAATCCATTATTAAAATGGCCCTTTATGGACCTACAAAATTCTTGGTCTCACCGATGACCATTCTGCGCTTTGTGAAATATTTTCAGCGTCGACTGAACACATGTGTGATACAATCAGTCATCCAACATGTTTTACGGGCAGTTCGCCACACCTCAACGCTCCCGAGTGAGCGCGGAGTCGGCATCGTCAAAAGCTCGAATGGGTCCATCAAAAGACAGCGGAAAATCGCCATGGGATCCTGCACGCAGCGGCCATATAGCGAGCAGTCGTGCACCTGCCACCAGGAAGTAGAAGAGTCCGGCAAGCACGTCAGCTACCCATTTAGAAGGCGTAGCAATCGTATATAGACCTGTGGCAACCTGGTCAGGGCATCGAAGAGCAGTATTCATTTGGATCTTTTACCTCCTGTCTAAACCTTCAGTTCTTTTCATCATACCCTTCAGTTCTCCACCAGAAACGGATTAAAAGCGGATACGACTGATCAGCCGTTACGAAATCTTCGGGTCCGTTGCGGTTTGCAGCTTAAACTGCTGCCCTGTTCCATCCACAGGGCCCATTTGTCGACCCCATCATGATCATCAGAACCCTTTGTCTGTTCTTTGTCCTAGTGGCTCCTACTCTCCAAGCCAGTAAGAGATCTGTATTTACCATTATTCCAACGCATTAACGTTTCACCATTCCTACACGGGATCTTTATTTTTAGGTTCTCCCTCCAGTTCCTCATCCGGTTACTCGGGTGGCGGCACATCATCAGGATCAAGTTCTTCGGGATCCAGTTACGCGGTGCCGTCAAGACAAGGCGAGCTTGGGTACGGGAGCGGCGGTGACTATGGGGCTGGGGGTGGTGCTTATAGTGGCGGTGGATACAACGGACTCGGTGGTGGTGGATTAGACGCAAGTGGAGGTCTCGGTCTGGGCGGCGGACTAGGTGGATCGACACCTTTTGGCTATTCCAGCGGATACGGTTACGGTTACCGGAAGTACATTCCAGTACCGTGGTGGATTTGGTACCCTACTACCATCTCCTATAACAAAGGCTATGGATATGGCGGTATGCTGGCAGTTTCTATAACAGAATCTTTGGCAGTCTGAAGATCGTGATTAATAGATTCATTACTAAGTATTTTCTTTTGGACACAGGTGGTCTGGGTAGCCTTTTCGGTGGCGGTGGTCTCGGTGGAGGCGGGGGCGGTTGGAACAACGGCGTTGGTGGATACGGAAACAACGGGTATGGTGGATATAATGGAGGCGGTTACAGTGGAGTTAGTGGCGCCTACGGTGGAAGTCCCGGTGGGTATGGACGTTGAGCTACTCGTCGAGCAACCGCGGATCCAAGTCTTTTGTACTAACTAATTCATCCTTCCTTTTTTGTTTTGCCTAATGTGTTTAAATCTTTCCTTGTTGTTGTGTAACTAACCGTAACGAGGGCGTGGCAGGTCCACGTTCTCTCCTGTACATACATACAGATGTATGGGCCTTTTAACTTATTTGTGGCGTTCCTGTTTATTCATACTTTCTTTCCGTCTCAGATAATTGACTAACTCTGTTGTTCTCCTGACTTCTTCTCGACAATTTCTTCCAGGGTACTGTTTAACGCTGAATCTCCGGCAACTAACTGACATGAAAGGGTGACGCCCGAAAACGGCATTTTCAATTCCTTGCAGTTCATACAAACGAAGCCAATTTATTGGTGTATTCTTATCGGCAAGCTATTGCCATTTGTATTGGACTCCGTGAGTAATCAGGCTTGAAGCGGAAGGACGTGTCGTTTGGGGAGTTTGCAAGAGACGCGGCAATATACGAGCGAGTGAACGCTGTACGCTCGCTCTTTACGCATGACCACCAGCCCAGATTTGCCCACCCGATAGGCCAGTGGAGGATGCAATAAATGAAACCCAACGACAGGACTCCATGAAATTTTCCGCAGCCAAATTTTCATTTTGTGCAGGGAGTTTTCGCTACATAAAGCGGGAAAATGTTGGGGAACGCCCGAGTTCGCTTGGAGAATCTGAGTTATAAACTACAGAGCAGTGACCGGACGACACTAGTTATTGTTTTCCTGGGACTGATGCTGGACAACCTTCTCCTGACTGTTGTCGGTAAAGCGAAATCCGCTTTTGCGCTTGAAAACTGGTCACGGAAAAATCGCTTTTTTCAGTGCCCATTTTACCGGATTACCTCTATGAACTCGAGCACAGCAGCACAGCAAGCGGCAACTTGCAAGAGCAGTTGAGCATTGACGAGCCGGACGACTACTCGGAATATATTGAGAGCACTTCAACGACCCAGAGGACCTTTATCGCAGCGGATTTGCTCAATGAAAATTCGCGGATCGGTTTACTCTTCTCGAGCAAAGCGTTTGTGCAGCTTTTTGTGAACCCTTGCGTTGGAATAATTTCTGGCAGGTACCATTCATTTCTATTACTCACACGTTTTGTGGGTTGAAAACAATTGTTTGGATAATTAACATTATCAACAGGTTAGGTTACAGCATTCCATCATTCGTCGGATTAGTGATAATCTTTTTCTCGTCCGTCGGTAAATTACATGCAGTTTGCATACTTCCGTTATAGTTTCCAATCGACTATTATGCCTGGCCGTAATTGTTCCCCTTTCAGTGTTCGCCATTGGAAGTTCCTACGGAGCGCTGTTCTTTGCTAGATGCATCCAGGGATTCGGCTCTTCCGCCCTGGTCATTTCAGGTCTACTCAAGGGATGGTCAAAATTTTAAATCACATATAACGCACGTGTCGTTACATAATGCACGTGTCGTTGGCAGGTATGGGGCTTATATCCAGCCGGTATCCCGAGGAGGTGGACCGCAGCAAGAATATGGGCGTGGCACTCAGCGGGATCGCTGCCGGAGTTCTCAGTACGCACCAGCTGAGTCGCACAATCATACACCACCAGTCAGGCTCCCAGATCCCCGTTTTGTCTTATCTTCCAGTCGGCTATCCGTTTGGAAGCATCATTTACGATGCGGCTGGGAAAGCACTCCCGTTTGCCTTGATCGCAATCTGCATCGCCCTACTTGGAGGTCACTTTCCCATTCTCTCAGCCTCTTTATCAAACGGCTAACGCTTTTTTTTAAACCTTCTTTGACTACATGCATTTTACCTGCACGTTGTAGTGATACAGTATCTTGGGTTGCCACCCCAAGCCAATCACGAAACCATTCATCACTCCACATCCAGCAAGACCCTACTCAAAGACCCCTACATATTGGCAGTTGTGGTCACGATCTGTGTCTCGACCAGCGCGATGGCCATTTTAGAACCGTGCCTTCCGTTGTGGCTACTGGAAACGATGCAGCCCGAGCAATGGCAGCTAGGCACGGCATTTCCAGACTCCTTCCTTGTTTGTTATTACTTAAAATGTTTATATTATTTATTTGATAAATACACTTTGCCCTTTAACAGGCACGGCATTTGTGCCGGATAGTATCGGTTACTTCATAGGCTCCAGTTTCTTCGGGGTGTTTGCTTTAAGAGTTGGACGGTGGAAATGTGCCATTGTCGCCATGATTGTCCTCGGACTCTCTGCTATATGCGTATGAAGCTCTTTCCTTGGAACGGCAAACTGCGAGACATGCGCTGTTTAATCAGTCCTCTCACTGCAGATACCATTTGCAACGCATATTTATCACCTAATTTTGCCGCATTTCGGTCTGGGTATCGGCATCGGTAAGAGTTATTTGTCAATAGCCAATGGATGAGTATTTCATTTAAATATTATTTATTATTTACTGATCATTTTATTATTTATTATTTAAATATTATTTATTAGTTATTTATCATTTTATTATTTATCATTTAAATATTAATGATTAATTATTTTATGCATGCGGGCAATGCACTTCTTGATTTTAGGCGTGGTGGACGCATCATTCATGCCGCTTCTGGCTTACCTTGTCGACCTGCGGCATGATGCGCTTTACGGGAGCGTCTTTGCAATCTGCCAAATTGCCGTCTGTTTGGCCTATTCCCTTGGTAAGTCGATTGACTGCTCGTCAAGGGTGCTACTGAAACGTTCCCGTGCAGGTCCGTTGTTGGGAGGGCTGATTGCCAATTCAGCCGGTTTCCCTTTCTTGATGCGTATGGTGGGAGTCACCAATATTTTACTCTCTCCTGTTTGCCTGTATTTGCGTCACATTCCAGTTGATGTGGAAAACCAGGTTCGTGATGCGCATTTTGCGGTCCAGTGCCGAATGAGACGTGTGTGGAAACTGACATTACTGGACACATGTGCAAAGTCCGTTTAATGTTCCAGGCTCTAATTCATCGACGTAGCATCCAGTCGTCGACCAGCGGAACCAATGCCAAGCCCTCTAACGGATACGATGTCGGTCACTAATCATACATGAGACTTCTCAACCGACCTGAAGGTCATGCATTTTGGCACTATACTAACGGTTTTAACCGCTCCGACACTTCTCGGAGCAGTTCCTTTTATACTCAATAATTTCGAATACAATCAATGCGTTAACGTGCGCCATTTGTGTTGGAAATATATCGCGGCCCTTCTGGAACTCTGTTTTCTTCATTTATAAAACAGTGTGAACAAACCCTCCCGAAAAAGACTATGCGAAATACGGTTACAATCGATAACAATTACATTTACTGTCTTAAATATCGTTCCATATTGCGTAACAAAGCAGCTTGTAACTTTTTTACTTCCTGAAGTGAAAAGTTGACCAAAGGGAGTACTATTTATGACACCAATTTTATTCGAACTTTGACATTTTTCCAGAGTAAGTTCTATTTATGACATTTTTGACTTTGACATTTTTCCAGAGTAAGTTGTAAAGTCTCGAAGTGGAGAAAATCTTGTTGATTTCAATAGTTTTATCAAGCTCAGTTCCCGAACGAGTATATTTTCTCACCCCTAGAGGCCAGTTGGTAAAAAATTATTTTGTGATCAAGGAAGAAGCATTTGGGCAAGATTGACCAATGGTCAATCAAGTGCGGCTCAGTCCATAATTGTAGCTGTTTTTGCATCCAATTGTTGGATGCAATTATGAATTCATTTTGGTATGAACATAAAGAGCATAAAGAACATAAAGATAGACCGCCAAATTGTGATGTCCGCCAAATTGTGACGTATTGTGGTACCGTTTGGAGAACTATAAAAGGATTTCAATCAGGATTCCAATTACTGTCATTTTTTTGGCCAGGGATATCATATACAAATGCTTAAATTAGTATTGGTCATAATTCAGTCATAATTCATTACAGGCAGGTTGATTCTGTGTCACTAGCGCAACTTTGGCGATGAACGCGTCTGGCTTTAGTGCACGAAAAAGTGGGAGAAAGGGCTTTGAATTCCTTCCTAAAGTTCTCGTTCATCCAGCCGTACAGGACGGGATTATAGCAGGTCGAACTGACTGCCAGGATGTGGGAGAGGAAAAAAACCAGCACAAAGTAGTCCCAGTCGACGATGGCACTGGAGAAGAAGTCGTTCAAGACGTTGATCAAGTTCAACGGCAGCCAACAACACCCGAAGATGACCACCATGGCGATCAGCATGCGATTAACGCGTTGTTGCCGGATCGGGCAGGACTCCCCGCCCTTCGATTGGCAACTTTTCAAACCTACATTTCATGGGGAAGGGGAAAAAAACGTTCATTCAACCGGGCACAATCAGGCGGCTCAATCGGGGAAATAGTCGACCGCACACACAACGTGGCTGTATTCCCACCAACCTTCAGCAGCAGCTGATCGCAACCTGATGAACACGGCTAGATAGCAAAAGAAGATGATGCATAACGGGACCGCGTATTGAACTGCCAAGGAGAAGATTCCGAAGCTTCTCTTGGCGAAACTCTGCCAGTCTTCGTCGCAGCGAGGGCCGCCGCCGCGATCGCCCGTGGAGTACTTCATGTGCACCGCGTAGGGTGTGCAGATGCCCACGGCCAATATCCAAATTGTCCCAATGATAAGGCAGGCGGACTTGCAGGTGTGCTGGTGTGAGCCCGGCATACACACCACGTAGAAGCGCATAATAGCGATGGCTGTTAGAGTCCACGTGCTCACATACACCGAAGCTGCCTGGATGAGCGGCACCGTTTTACATGTGAAGGCCCCAAAGTGCCAGCCTTCGAGGAATGTGTAGAGTGTAGTTGCGGGTATTGCAAACATACAGATTACCAGATCGTTCACGGCGAGACTGGCGATGAAGAGATTGATCACCGTTCGCATGGCTTTTTTGCGTGCGACCACGAAGACGACCAGTCCGTTTCCCGAGATCCCGCAGATGATGATGAGCAGGTACAGCGCGCAGATGGCCCCCATCACGGCGGGATGGTGGATGATATTGGTGCGGCTGTAGATCTCCAGCCCGGAGCCGTCTTGCATGAGGAAGATTGTGTCGTTGTGGCGGCTGTCGTTCAAGGGATTAGCGGACGACATGTTGCAGCAGTATAATAAGCCCCTATTTGCAGAGTGATAAAATTTGGGCGATAAGCTGATAGACAAATGAGGTGTTAAACGAATGAGTATATTTATTATTGTGGGAATGGCAACGGATTAGTAAGCTGCCCTTGTAGTGGCGAATTGTAAAAAGTCACGGGCTTTACGGTGAAAGTTGGCAGTTGTGACGTGAGTCACGATCGCTATCAGCTACAATGTGGTATTCTGTAATCGGACGGCGCATCTGCGGGTTTTGTGGAACGGGGAAGGGAAGTTCACTGAGTGTGGTGAACTGAACTGAGTACCACCCTTTCGCCAGGCTCTGACTGCGCAGAGTCCGCTGAGTGAGTACCCGCTGACCATCGAATTTCTGCACTCCGTTCTCGCCAATTTGCCCAACTGGCAGAGCAAATGACCGAATGCCAAGACTTTCGGAGTTCCCCTCGTCCCCTCGTATTGATTTCAAATCAACGTCCACGCCTCATTGAGCTGTCGATTGGCCGCGATTCTTTGTGAACTAAACCGTTTGTGTGATCAGTACAGCAGTATACAAAATCACCCAGGTAAGGTACGTTGTCATTATATTTATTATTATCGGCAGTTTTCTCTGTGAATAGGCGGCACCAATCAGAAAGCGAGCAATGTTACACTGGAGTAAAACCATTCAGATATTTAACTTATCCGAAGGTCATTCGCAGTACCTGCAGATAGAGGGACCTATTCCGTCTAGACTAGCAACCATTCCTGTTTCTATCCATGGCCAAGCTTAGTCAAACAAGTACTCCGACCGTGCTAGAGAACCTTTCTGGGTGGCGTCCATTACTGCTAGACCTCAGGAGGACGTTGTCTTCGTCGGGCTCATCCTTGGTCGCGTCACCGGATGTTGTCTGCGTCCGGAGAGACTGGTGTAAAATGTGACCCTTGAGAAGGGTGGTATCCGGTTCGTCGCAGTCGGCATCAGAGAACTCGCTGTCGGAATTGTTGCAGCAACAAGACAGGGCTTTGATGAATTCCGCCCGAAAAGTCCTGCTCAATCCCGCATAGAGAATGGGATTATAGCAGGCCGAACTGACGGCTGCCACATGAGATAGGAAAAAGACGGGTAAGAAGTAGTCGGTCCAGTCACGGAGAAGGACATATGGGAAATAGCTGTTGAGAATGTTGACGAGGTTCGACGGGAACCAGCAGCATCCGTACACCAGAACCATTGCCATTAGCAGGCGGTTCGTCTTTCGTTTCAGCGTGAGCGTTGCATCGACCGAAACGTCCTGGAGCCCATGGAGACCTGCAATATAGATCAAAAGAAAAAAATAAGTTAGACAACAAACTAAAAAGTTGTGTCGTTACGAAACGAATTATTTTATTAACAAAATTCAATGTGAAATAACCCATAATGCAAAAAGCTAATTATGATGGCCTTGATTTGGCTTCGCACAGTCTGCAAGCACCGCGATGAATATTTTATCGTCGTTCCTCTCGGCTTTCATTCAATTTACGACCGTACACAGGTTCCTCAAGAGTTAGGAATTTGTCAAGAAGTGGACTTATTGGAGTCCAACCATTTTGCTTGTTCCCATCGCGTGTCGGTTAACGTGATGAGAAGTATCCGGATTCCCTTACCGTTTGCGTGGGCGCAAGATCGCATGCGAATCCAGACGAGTGTGTAACAGCACACGACAATAGCGACTGGCACTAAATATTGCATAACTAGGCCGGCCACCGTGAAAGCTCGCTTTGCTTCGTCGCCCCAGTCCTCGTCGCATCGGGGACCGCGCTCTTTCATCTCCGTGTACCGCATGAAATAGCCGAACGGGATGCAGACGGAGATTGCCGCCAGCCAGATGAAGGCAATTACAAAAGCCGCATTTCTCGTGGACAGCTGGGCTAGATTCGGACAGCACACGACCACGTAGCGATTAATGGCCAGCGCAGCTAAGGTCCACGTGCTGATATACACCGCCCAGCTCTGAATTAACGGGAACAGATGGCAGAGAAACGCTCCAAAGTACCAACCGTCCATAAAGGTGTAAAGCGGCGTCAGGGGCACGGCTAATGCACAGATAATGATGTCGTTTATGGCCAGGCTGATGATGAAGTAGTTAGTCACGGTATGCATCGCTTTTTTCCGGACGACGACAAACACCACCAAGCCGTTGCCAAAGATGCCACAGACCACCACCAGAAAGTACAGCAAACAGACGAAATACTTAACAACGGGATTTTGCATAATGTTCCCGCTGTCCGGGGTATCACTGGAAAGGTCATCAGAAGAGCTGTCCTGATCGATGGATGTCTCGTTGAGAGGGGACGCCATTTTCACCGACGACTGCACAGAAATGCAGCTGCCTTTTCCGTGCTGCTCGTTGCGGCGGATTAATGATAGTTCGCAAGGACCGGGAAAGTCATCGGTGCGTGTATTGTATACCTGTGTTTTCACACACGAGGTACAGAGTTGCGGGATTGGAAAAGCGGGTGATTTGTCTCCTCATGAGAGAGAGGGTATACAGGACGTACAGTTAAATCGGGATCAGATGAGACAAGGTGAAAGGAGAGAAAGGGGTACTTAAGAGTCTTTACTCTTTAGGACTGTCAGGAACGATCCACTTCGTGTCCTACCTCATTTCCTTGTGATTATAGCTATTATTTGCCGCAGCGGACTGGTAACATGGCCGTCACTGCATGGTCATAGAAGTAATACACCGTTCAAAGAGCTCGGGAGGAACGGAAAAATCCCGAAGGTACATTGTAAAGAGCGTAATTTGCAAGGGGAGGATGTTTGTGGTTTCGAGTTTCTTTCTCTGTGGCGCTGCTCATCTGCTCGGCTGCACGAGAGTGTGGGTGTTGACCTGGAAGACAGGCGACGCTCCTATCCGACCGTGCCGTTTCGAGGTAATATGCTGACGTATTGTAAATTTTTTGCTGGATTCAAGTGAACCGTGCCGGCACCAAGTTGACGGCGCACAGCATCAGCAATGCTCGTATAATACGCAGCGGATAGCGTGAAAACGCAATGTACAAAGCCTCTGCATCCAGGGTTTTGGATAGACACGTCTGCGGGTTACCTTGCACTCATCTAAAGTATTTCCTACAGCTGTGCTTCGGTGGTGCATGGGCAGTTAGATTTTTACCCGACTGGACTTGCTGTTGCAGGAAGGATTAAGCGTACAAAACGTAAGATGTAACCCTGTCTAGTGTCTCTTCATCGACCCTGGTCCTGCAGTACGCGGTCAATACCTTGATGTCACCTGTCCTTGCACCTTCATTTCAAAAGTTAAGATTTCTCCAACGAATGACCGTCGATTAAGCCATCATGTTAAGAGGTCCTTCGTTTTAGTCGTCAGTATTCCACTCCTTCTACACAGATGGCCACAATTTTGGGTGGCAGATTTTAAGCCAAAAAGGGTGGTCCGAGTTCGAGCCGAATTAAGTCACCGCGCTCACGCGCTCTTGACCACAGCGGACCATGCTCCGTTGATCGATTGATTGGACTTGTTTATTTTGGCGGGATTTCTCAAGAGTGGCTCAAACTCAGACCACCCTGATGGCTCGAACTCTGCCACCCAAAATTGTGGCCACGTGTGTAACTGATGGTTACCTTCTTTTACTTTCTTTTGCGTGGAAACACCTCTCAAAATGGGCTTTGTCGATGCTCCATCAAAACCCATCAAAACCCATCAAAACCCATCAAAACCCATCAAAACC
>LRSR01000078.1:0-15014 GCA_001579985.1 Hypsibius dujardini
TTAAAAGAGTCCAGAATCTTCGGAGGAACTCAATCCAACGTAAGTTCTATACAGAAGAAGGGGTTGAATCAACAGGTTAGATACGTGCTGCAGGTAACTGTCGTTTTCGATGATATTTTGTGTTCTATTTGGCCAAATACTTTCAGTCCCAGGATTATTAAGAATAACATTTTATTTGCTTTTTTTAGGGAAGATTTACGAACACCAACTCAGAGAGGCAGAAACTACGAAGTCGGTTAATCAGGCGCTGGTGCAGGCGCGGCCCATTACCCAGGGCCACCTCCTCACAGCGCCCAGCGTGCCGACCCGGAAGCTCAGCTCGTCCACTCCCAATCTGTCGCTGATCTCCGAGTCGGAGCAGTTCCTCGGACCACCTCAGGTACATTGGATTTGAGAACGGCAGTGGTGAATGTTTTTACTAATGGAGTGTTGATCTTAATAAGATCCCTCTTGATGTTATATACAAAAGAGAAGTGTAAAATTTGGGAGCAATCAATTCGTCAAATCGAAACAGATTGGCATTCTACATACATAAAGAGGGTGTTGTCCAAGTGTAAGTTATTTTAAGAGAGCATACATTGTTTTTAATTTTCTAACAGAGGCAGGACTACTTAAAATTTTTTTATTTATTTATTATTTTGTTTTCTTTATATTTAATATATAATTGATGGTTTTTAAGCTGACTGATCTTCGTTAGTAATTTAGTTTTCAAAAGATATTTAATATAATAAAATTGTGATTAATATACAAATTATATCAGTATGTTAGATATATAGCACCGCGGTATTTTACAATTGGAATCCCTGCTGGTAAACTTGCTTTCTAGTCTACCAACTGTATATCAAATCATTATTAACTTGTTCGAGCACTCATGCGTAGGATTTCTCCGCCACTTCGCAGCGGTGTTCGTACTTTTGGAATGGCTTCGGGCGAGTTGAGTTTGGTTATTGCGTTGTGTGAACACTCCCAATATATAATGCTATGAAAATGTGCCTTATAATATCAATGAATTAGAACCTGTTTCAGCACTATGTTTTATCTTACAGAGACAGCCTCGTGCCCAAATATATTCCACTCAAAAAAAGTTTAGGTGAGAGCTATGCTCACAACCCTACACAACCTTCCGTTATGCTCACAACCCACACAACCTTTTTAATTATCACTTGCTATGTGCTCAACCTTTTTCGCCAATTGTTAGGCATAACCTTTAGCTATGTACACAATCTTTTTCCCAAAAACCCATCAAAGGATATAATTATAGTCATTGCCACGCAAAATCTTCGTTCATACAAGCAACGCCTTCCTGCATATTGCAAACCCGTCCCAATTTTGAATATCTGTTTGTGTGTCGTCGTATTAAATAGCCTTTACGATGTGTAATATGTCACGTACTGTACTGCCACGTTAGCTTCGCGCTACAAACACGGCATTTTCAGTATAAACTGCCGGGGCAAACACATAACACACGGAGTGCAGGAGAGGAGAATCGCCCGAGGGCGGGACTACAGGTGCGCGAAGCTAACGCGGCATTACAGTACTTCTTTAGGCAATACTTCCAGTGCAACTCAATCATATACTAAAAATAACGAAGAACTGGAGAATAACAATGGCATCAATGCCGAGTATGCGAACGAGACGATGGATGACAACGATGGATGACGAGTTCTCACCTTATGATCCCATAAAACCCTGTGTACCTTCTACTAAATGAAAACTCTCCTCTTGATTACGAGTACTATTGCAACCAAAAGTATATGAAAAATCCTCCAGAAAAGGTTGTGTACATAGCTAAAGGTTGTGCCCAACAATTGGCGAAAAAGGTTGTGTACATAACAATTGATAATTAAAAAGGTTTTGTGGGTTATGAGCATAGCGAAAAGTTGTGTAGGGTTGTGGGCATAGCTTTCTCCAAAAGTTTATGCCTCCCGAATATGCTTTGTATATAAACTACTACGGCGCTTGGAATTTGATATAAATATAGCATAGTCTTGAATTAGGAGGTTTAATTTGTGATATGTTCCAGAGCTACGGTCAACCGCGATCGCCCATGAGGTCCGAGCGTAGCCACAGTCCGAGGAGTCCCCGCATGAGCCCGTATCCTTTGTCACCGGCGTCCAGTTCTTCCCATCTCGCAGACTACGGGGGAGGCGCCGAACTGGCTGACCAAACGCAGCGGATGCATCTGTCTAGTCCAGTTCCATCGCAGCTGATCAACGGCAGTCCAAGTCAACCTTCCTACCTCAATGGATACCAACAAAACGAGCAACAGATGCAGAATCAAGCTCGGAATCACCTCCAACAGGTGGAACAATATCAGCAGCCTCATCAGACGCAGCCACAGCAGCAGTCAATGAATTTGAGAGCTCACAATGGAACTAACGGCTATTCTCGCAATCCACAGTATTTACAATCACACAACGGCGCATTTTCGGTAAGGGATTTTGTCTTTCTGTCTTTCTGCCTGTCTGCTTGCCTGCTTGTCTGCCAGCCAGCCTGCCTGCTTGCTTGCTGCCTGTCTGCTTGTCTGCCTACCTGCTAGCCTGCCAACCTATATATCTGTCCATAGCCGATCTATCCATCTTTTTATCGAGCTGATGGCCGGCCTATCTGTTTGTCCGTAACCTGCCTATCTCTCTGACAATGAAATGATACATCGCCGAGCTTATGCTTGTCAAACGAATTTTAAAGGGTCAGATTTCACCCGCAAGTCCGGCCGTTCAGATCGTTCCAAATCAGCAGCAAGAGCAGGACGGTTTAGAACGGCAGCTGGCTAACCTCATGGACGACTTGTATGGGGGGAACGGAGCTCCACCAATTCTGTCCTCTTCCGCCCCTGCGAAGTACGAAGAGAAATGCAATTTCGTGACAGACAATTCATACCGCGTTTTCTTCTCGGCACTAGTCATGATTAAGTGTTGTTCATTTCTAGTGACAACAAGCATACAACTGGGCAAGCAGCTCAGGCAGCATCCCAGATGCAGTTAACCTTTGGTGGGACAATGGTTCATCCGCCGTTCAATGCGCCGGTTGAGTCGGTGTCATTCAACATCATTCAGGCACATGCGAATCAAAATGAGGCATATCAACAACAGTCGACCTACCAAATTCAATCCGGGTTCTTCAACCAAAATGCTAAGAAGGAAGCTTCTGTCACAGTAATGGATGATGAAGGTATCGACGCTATCGCCGAAAGACTGCGCCTGGGTGGGGAGTCGCTTGCCAAGTTGAAGGCGGAGGGGTTTAGCACAAAGGACGACCTGAAACTCCTGAGTAGCGGCGCGGTCACCGAGCTGAAGCTAGGGAATTTGAGGGACACGCTGGCCGTCCAGAAGTATATCTCCGACTTCAACGGCGAAAAGGTCGCCAAGGTACGCCAAGAAACAGCTTCTAATCTGCGTACGTCACACTCCCGTCAACCGGCCGTGCAGAAGTCGTCGAACCGGGCCGCACCCTACCGACGACAAAACACCTCAAGCCTTGCGAGTGAGTCTGGCAATTCGGAATCAGACATTTAAGATGATTTGACGGAAACTTTCACGTTGTAAAACTCGCGCGCAATTTTCCACGACCACACGAATCAGTCTTTCTTCGCAATAGTACAAGACATGATAGAAATTCAAGCCTCTCGATATTAGTTGTAATGGATTCTTCTCAGAGTCCTCTAACGTGCTCTCTCGATTGATGGTATCTAAAGCCCACGCTGTTGCTTGCGTCGAGTACAATATACAATGCATAACCGCACCTCTCTTGTAGACAAGGACTTTCGTCGTATGCTCGCACCTCGCTATTTCATCGGCGCTAATTACCGTCGCAATGGCCCAGCCAACAGTTCCGGAGGACTCTCCGCGGGGAGGCCTGCCTCTCGCAACACATAGAACCGCTCTGGTGAGAAGGGTGGACCGGCGCGTTTGGTGGAGACCCACGGCAGTTCCGACGTCAACGAGACTTGCGGTCGTTGGCAGTAAGCAAAGTGTTTCTCGCATGTCGGCACCATCTGCAAGTACGCCCACCACCGCGACTGCTGCAATGGAAATCACACAGCCGCCAACTGCTACAGGGGAAGCAACACCGGCAGCAAAAACAGCAACGGGAAGCAAAGAGGTCAATTGTCTCGCAGTGTCTCCTCATATTCCATATTCGCACTTTATTAGTTCAACACTTGACCTTTATTCCACTCGCATATTACTCCATAATACTAACCGTACTGTTAACTCTGACCTGTACGTGAGATGTACTCGTACTCGTAATGTGGGGAACTGGGTTACGTTTATGAGCGACGATTTTGATGCGCCCTTTCTTCTTGATGGAATTTCCTTCGGATTTCGCATTATAGACGACGATACGGATATAAAATCTGCATTTTGCAAAAACTACGTTAGTGCTCTCTCGCAGACAGTCAAACCAAAACTCTCGCCCTTTTTCGAGAAGAAGTGGAAATGGGGCGTCTGTCCCACTGTGTTGAAAGTCCGGTTCGCGTACAAGCTATTGGCGCCGTTCAAGGCTCTGCACCGGCTTCGACAGCTTCGACTCGGGGATCTTGATTGGCTCCGACGGCCTAGGCGCGACCGCATCCGGTTCGTCGTCGGCGGTCGCTTCGAAATCCCGCATCACCATGTCGTACTTGCCGGGGACTTTCTCGAAATGCTCCTGCTCGCTCCAGTCGTTGTTAGTCTTGCCCTTGAATGTGAATGGAAACAGAAAGTACTGAAATGACGCAAACAACCAGAAAACAGTGATAGCATGTCAAGATGCCAGATCTAAGATAAAATAAAATATAAATAATACTGTAGCGAATTCTTAAATGGGATTGACAAAAAAAGAGGTACAAAGTACTTATTTGCCATCTTGATTAATGCTGTTGAGTTGCGACCATAAGACCTCTCTGCAGCAGCGAAGGATATTATTCAACTAATTGGTTCTACCTCTACTTGACCAAGGGAAGGCTAATCAAATTGTTTGGATTTGATAGAGGCAGAGAGGGGGGGGGCGGTGCAAAATGACGTTAGAGAGGGAAATCTGCCGCTCAATGGCTTCGAAACCTTGCGTGCCTGTACTTGACTGATTAAATTAAAGTAGTTATTCAGGCATTTCCAGTTCAATGTCTTTTATAACTATCGGTTCCTTAGTTTATTTTTAACCTAATTAATGAGGAATTTTAGCTTTTCTACTTGAAACTCTAGTGAAAGAATTTTTTTTTGTTTTTAAGAAACTAGGAAGAGCAAACTACAACTAAATAAAAGCTACTAAAAGTTTCAGTTAAGTTCTAGTTTTGCTTAAGCTTTGTTGCCATCCGAAACTGGTTATGAGATTATCCATCCTGTTCTGAATTGCACCGCGAGGGACTTGTGTATACCGGTAACCGATTTTTTGAGGGATGTGCCTCAATAACCCCATTTTAGGGCTGTCTCGTTAAGCTCTTTTTTTGCGGGGCATCTAAAATGCAAAAATAATGAGATGCGCGATGCAAACGACTCTTGCAACAACTGGCGCGAAACGACCCATAGAAGCGACCAGCCGGAGATGTGGTCTTGAAGATCAAAATGGGTTCCGGTCTGACCGGAAGACAAACCTTATGCTAACAAGATGGACCATGGGGTCGACAGCTAGAAGGAAAGTCCGGAGTTCCGGTGATGGAGGGAGTCAGGAACATTCACGCTCAGCTCGGATGGTCGACGGCCAGTATGGAGGGTTGACGGCCGGTCCGGAAGACAGCAGTCTGATCTGGAAGGTGACCAAACTGTCTTGCGAGGTTGCGCTCAGTCCGGAAGGTTAACAGCCAGATTGGAGGGTAAACCGTCTGTTTCAATAAACGATTGTCCGTCCGTCCGGAAGCTCAAAATCATTGTAGAAATGGACGGCCAGTCTGAACGGTTCACGAATAGTCCGGAGGGTACGTAAGTTTTCTTGACAGTGTCTGATCCAAAAGTTAACTGACAATCGATTAAAATGAACAGACAAATGCTTTGACGACAGGAGCCGAACTAATGATCATATTATGCGACCGGAACATGGCGGCTGAAATTTCAAAAAATACCCATAACCCCGCCTACTGGCTTCAAAACAATTATCTACTCACGGCAATCGACTAAAATTAAATTTCGAATCATGTTATGTCAAAAATATATTTTCAATCTTTTGAATTGAATGAGCATTAATCGGCCTTGCCAAGTGGCCCGGGATAGGACCGGAAAAGTGGCGGCCAAGAATCGGATGGATCGCTCGCTGTGCATACAGTGGCTCCATTCGCGACCGCGGTGTTTTTCACGTGCTATCCGGAAAAAACATCTCTTCGCAATGCCGCGTCGCTGCGGCTCGCGCGCGCGCGCGTTGTCACTCGCCTCAAGGCCCAATTTGAGATGTGCATTATATCGGTGTGCGGATTGCTTTGTCAAGCAACTTTTTCCCTAAACGCTCTCTGTCCGTCCCCGGTCAGTCCTGCGCTGTCCCTGCTGTTGTTGGTGCCGTGATTAGATAAGAAAACGCAGCGGTAGGCACTTCTGTAAACTGGTATACCTCAACCGACCAACCCAACACACTACTGTACTGTGTGCACTGTGGTATGAGGGAAGGACACTGGAATGAGCCACTTAACTTTCCGTACCGTGGAATGGGCCACCGGGTGGCAGGGGGCGCTCTGTCGCAAATTAATCGAAAACACATGAATCACGGCATAATCAGCGACCTCTATAGTGAACTTTTTCCAACCGTTCAATTATTTCGCTTTTTCAACATGTTCCCACAACTTTTCTTTCATATCTGATACGCGTTCCACCGGGTTATCGATTATTCTCTTTTGTTGAAGACCTTGATGATAGCCAAAACTTGTGTGAAAGTTCTGATTCCAGGGTGGCCCATTCCAGGGTACGGGAAAGTCCAGTGGCCCATTCCAGTGCCCTAACCTCATACTTCATGGCCGTCGGTCGTATGCACACACACACACACACTACACACACACACACAATACACACACACACACGGCACATGCGCTTGCTCTTTGCAGCGCTGCGACTCGCGTTGTAGCGATTCTCTCTTGAGTTTCTCGTGCAGCGTGTCTCGGTCAGTGCGGCGGCAGGGAAGTGTGTCGACTCGCGGACTTGTGCGACCGGAGAGACAAGTTGTTCTGCTGGCGCTATTTGTCAATAATAAACCCGTTAACGATTCCGAAGCCCGTACTACCTATTAAGCAGTCTGCGCAGAGAGAGAGAGAGAATCGTGTGTGTGTGTGTGTGTGTATGTGTGTGTGTGCGAGAGAAATTTCCCGTGTCTACTGTTTTGCGGTGAAAACACAGAAAAATGTCAAGTGCTTGACAAGGACGATCCTTGCCGTATTTTTCTCCGGCGTGAAACGGTCATGGATTACAATCATCAGCTGTACGACAGTTCGAGGCTCAACTACCAAACACGGAGCTCACCGGAGAATCATAACAATAATGTGAGGACTAACGGTAACGGTGGTGGCGGTACCCGACGAACTGGGGCTGTCACGGTGGCCGGAGAAGGAGGACATTATTCTCATCAGGGATCGAACGGCCAGGGCAACGGTCGACAGATCCTGGAGCACCCCGCTATTAAGGGACTCCAGAATCTTCGGAGAAACTCAATCCAACGTAAGTTCTATACAGAAGAAGGGATTGAATCAACAGGTTAGATACGTGCTGCAGGTAACTGTCGTTTTCGATGATATTTTGTGTTCTATTTGGCCAAAATATTTTTAGTCCATTATAATTAAGAATAACGCGATTTTATTTGCTTTTTGTAGGGAAGATTTACGAACACCAAATCAGAGAGGCAGAAACCACGAAATCGGTTAATCAGGCGCTGGTGCAGGCGCGGCCCATTACTCAGGGCCACCTCCTCGCAGCGCCCAGCGTGCCGACGCGGAAGCTCAGCTCGTCCACTCCCAATCTGTCGCTGATCTCCGAGTCGGAGCAGTTCCTCGGACCACCTCAGGTACATTGGATTTGAGAACGGCAGTGGTGAATGTAATTAATAATTGAGTGTTGATCTGAACAAGATTCCTTTCGATGTTATACGCAAAGAGACGTCGGACTATATGCAAGTCGGATCTGATTGGCATGCTACATAAATAAACGTATTGTCTAATTTATTTTATGGGAGCATACACCGTTAATAATATTCCAACAGAGGCAGGAATAAAAAAACTTGACGATTTTTAATATTATAAATTGCAATTAATACACAAATTATACACATATGTTAGATTTGTGGCACTGCGGTATTTTGCAATTGGAATCCCTGCTGGTAACTCTGCTTTTTCGTCTACCAACTGTTTATCGAATTATTATTAACTTGTTCGAGCACTTCTGCGTAGGACTTCTCCGCCAATTCGCAGCGGCGTTCGTACCTTTGGAATGGCTTCGGGCGAGTTGAGTTTGGCTATTGCATTGTGTGAACACTCTCAAGATATAATGCTATGAAAATGTGCCTATAATGTCAATATAATTAAAACCGGTTTCAGCGCTGTGTTCTATCTAACAGAGACAGCCTCGTGCCCAGATTTATTCCGCTCAAAAAAGCCTGCGCCTTGCTGATTGTCGTTAATTGCCGATTGTCTACTCGTATTTAAGCCGCACCTGCTGTTTCGTATTTGGATAACACACATACACCAAAGACGATTGATAAATAATTGTTTTCAAGGTTAACAGAAGACCTAGTCCAACCTGCGTGTAGGTGTTTAAATCCGTCGTTCCGATTTCGGAAAACCTTCCAGACATCTAAAAAGACGTGGAACTATACTGCCGTTGAACCCATCAAAGTTGACCTTAAAGATATAGGAAATTACTGAGGTAGAGCGTTCTTATCGCGGTCGTAAAGGGTGCGTCTTTTAGATAGGGTGAGATGAGTAATGTTTCTGACCCAAATCAAAGAAGAACCCGGATATGTTATGCTAGGGCGTTTGGAATGTGATATACAAATAGCATAGTCTTGCATTAGGGGTTTAATTTGTGATATGTTCCAGAGCTACGGTCAACCGCGATCGCCCATGAGGTCCGAGCGTAGCCACAGTCCGAGGAGTCCCCGCATGAGCCCGTATCCTTTGTCACCGGCGTCCAGTTCGTCCCATCTCGCAGACTACGGGGGAGGCGCCGAACTGGCTGACCAAACGCAGCGGATGCATCTGTCTAGTCCAGTTCCATCGCAGCTGATCAACGGCAGTCCAAGTCAACCTTCCTACCTCAATGGATACCAACAAAACGAACAGATACAAAATCAGGCTCGAAATCACCTCCAACAGGTGGAGCAATATCAGCAGCCACATCAGACGCAGCCACAGCAGCAGTCAATGAATTTGGGAGCTCACAATGGAACTAACGGCTATTCTCACAATCCACAGTATTTACAATCACACAACGGCGCATTTTCGGTAAGGGATTTTGTCTTTCTGTCTTTCTGTCTGTCTATCTCTCTGCTGCTATGCCTGTCCATTCCTTGGCATGCTTGCCTAGAGTGGATTTGTTTGTCCTGTCAACTTACAACCACAGCAACATATCTGGTCTCTCTGTCTGTTTGCTTGGCTGTCTGGCTGGCGCATCTTCGTATGTCTGTTTGTTTGTCGTTTTGTCTGTCTGTCTGTCTGTTTGTTTGTCAGCCTGTCTGTCTGCCTGCTAGTCTATATATCTGTCCATCGTCGATCTATCCATCTTTTTATCGAGCTGATGGCCGGCCTATCTGTTTGTCCGTAACCTGCCTATCTCTCTGACAATGAAATGATACATCGCCGAGCTTATGTTGTCAAACGAATTTTAAAGGGTCAGATTTCACCCGCAAGTCCGGCCGTTCAGATCGTTCCAAATCAGCAGCAAGAGGAGAACGGTTTAGAACGGCAGCTGGCTAACCTCATGGACGACTTGTATGGGCGGAACGGAGCTCCACCAATTTTGTCATCTTCAGCCCCTGCGAAGTACGAAGAGCAATGCAATTTCGTGACAGACAATTCACACCGCGTTTTCTTCTCGGCACTAGTCCTGATTAAGTGTTGTTCATTTCTAGTGACAACAAGCACACAACTGGGCAAGCAGCTCAGGCAGCATCCCAGAGGCAGTTAACCTTTGGTGGGACAATGGTTCATCCGCCGTTCAATACGCCGGTTGAGTCGGTGTCATTCAACATCATTCAGGCACATGCGAATCAAAATGAGGCATATCAACAACAGTCGACTTACCAAATCCAATCCGGGTTTTTCAACCAAAATGCTCATAGTACCGTCCCAACCTCAGGATATCAGCAGCACAATACAAATTCCTACCGGCCCACCATGAACAGCTACAGTTCGGGAACTGGCAGTTTGAGTTCGGACCTGATGTCGCCGATTTCCGACATTGTAATGACATCTGATAATGACTACAGCGTCAGTTTTCCCTTGGCGGATGACGAAGTTTCGTCGTACAGCTTTGAGGTCCCTACGTCTGCTAATATGGACTGGAATTCAAACGTAAGAACGGAAAAATTTAATATTGAAACGCAGACAGACCACATTTCTAGATATGCATGGATGCAGCCTAGGAGAGATTTAAACAAACAATAAGACATGTGTGCAGACAGACAAACAGACAAACAGACAGGCAGACAGACAGGCAGACAGACAGACAGTCAAACAGACAGACAGGAGTAGTGACACGTACAGCGAGGTAGATAGGCAGACAAGTAGGTATGCAGGCAAGTAAATTACTAACGGATAAACAGCAGTCTTCGCTGTTGGTTTAGGCACAATCTGCAATCCCGATACCTAGAAACACTAACCCACAGTCTAGCGGCTCTCAGTCCCACACACCTTATGGAACACAGCCCACAAGCACCAGTCACAAAGGCACAGTAACTCCGCCGTATGTGTCCTTTACGAATGACCTGAAACCGCATGAGTCGGTGGAATATCGACCAAGGGTGGCGTCAATGCCGTCGATGAGTCTCCGTACAATCGTAAGTGGTTATATTTATAAGTGAATATAGCAAATAGAGTTGAGGTATTTGTTTCTTAGCGTTTAATGAACAATGTTTCCTGGCTTAGGAGACAAATCGAGCAGCACTCTGCGGGAGTGTCGTGGTGGATCGGGCGGTCAAGAAGCCCGCCTTGGAACCTCAACCCATCAATTCGTTTGTGCCCATTCCCGTGCCCACCATTACCATCACCGATGGCAACGGTAAAGACACTCATGAAGAACGCTAATAGGAAGAAACTGAAATGCCAGACCTTTTTGGACAGGTTGGAGAAATATCTTCAGCTATTATGTAAATTTTATGGAAAAGAATATACATAATATATAATAATATATATTGTTATTTATAAATTGATTGAAACATCAAGTTTTGTGCAGGAGTATGCCGGTATTTTATTTCTCCCGGTATTCCACATGTTTGTTTCTCCTCCTTCCTTCTGCAGACCGTGAGAGTTTCAACTGCTACAAACAGCCCAGTTTCGACTCGGGAAACTGCGACGACCTGATCTCTTTTCTCAACGGCAACGACAACGCGTGGGACCTGAACAGCTTACCCGGTGGTTCGGGCCAGGCGAATGAGATTGAAACATTCAGCCCAGCGGCTGAGCTTTCCATTTCGGATTTGGATGAACGCTTCCAGTTGGTGGACAGCCTCGTGCGAAGGGAACTCGGACTCAGCAGCGGAAATGATGCCGATTAAGCTGAAATTTGAATTTTGTATCTCTTTTTTTAGAATTTCATCCCTCAGGTTTTATTAGTACTAGTTTAGTAATAATACACTTTAGTGGAACACACAAAGTGTCCTTTATGGTAATTTTTTGACGCATTCCGTCCAGCATCAGTCGGTCTCAGTTTGGTCAGGTAGAGGAAAGCAACCGTCTTGCCTTCAATTATCGAAGAGATAAATCACGCGAAGAATTCTGGAGTTTTTTGTTTGTTGCGACAAGCTCAGGAAAAATAAGTATTGATATTTCGTTTCACCGACTAAGCCGCTTGTTGTCTTTATCGCTTGTTTACAAGATACAAATCAGTCATGTAAACACAATTCGCTGGACGATCCGGCCGTTGCGACCTTTGATTCCGGAACAAGATTCTTGATTCTGATCTGTCTATTCTTAATCGGACGCAGTTGTGGTGACTTCTGTCTCATGAGAATGTCACGTGCTTAAGGTTCATCGCGCGCCGCCGGGAATGTCAAAGACAGTCCTCACTGCCTCAGGCCGGTCTCTACCGTGAACTGTGGGATCTTTCAGCCCGAGGTATCGCAGACCGCGTTCTTCCAATAATTTAATTAATTCTTTACCTTTTCACATATTTCTTTACGTTGGGAAAAGTCCTAAATACATTCTTGTGTTATGGCGGCAATTGTTTCGAGGGAATTCACAAATCACAAGCTTAGAATGGGGTCGCCGTTTAGTACGACCTCGGCTGTGGAAAGGTTCTCCTTTCTACTGTATCTAGCATCGTTCGAATATGTCCAGCTTGTCAAGTGCTCGATTTTTTACGGAATTTGCACAATACTTGCCGGACATCTCATCTACTTCTTCCCTTGTGACACCGCATGGTTACATAGAATAGCGGCGGGGTTGGGAACCTCTCATGGCTCAATCAAGCCCCATTGGGATTTGGGGACCGCCAAGATGTTAAGGTCACCGGCATTTACGGAGAAAGACTATAGCACAAACCTCTAAACGCCCTGAGCTCTCGAATCGGGATGTAGGTTGACCTTGCTCGCTCAGCCGAACATTGCGGTTTCCTTTGCAAAAACAAAAGCTGTCCTTTTCTTTTGTGTTCTGTTGTGTTCTTTTGTGTTCTGTTATATTCCAGTGTGTTCTGTGATATTATGTTATATTCTGTTCTGCTCTGTTCTGTTCCGTTCCGTTTCTTTCCATTCCGTTCCGTTTCGTTCTGTTCTGTTCTGCTATGCTCTGTTCTGTTCTGATTTGTTCTGTTCTGTTTCGCTCGGTTGAACTTAGGCAAGCTTGGCTGCGATATTATCGTACTGCTTAGCTAAAATATTGGGATTCAAAGTGAAAGCTGTCGGCTGTTGAATATAGCGTCGTGGTCATTCCGAAAGACCTTCGTAGCACAACTGCGACAGTTAAATAGAAGTTATCGGTTGTGTTATACAAGCCATATACAAGCTGTATAAGCGTACATATAGCTGCTAAAAGTGGCCGAGTCAGGCATATTCCACCTATACATATTCCACCTATACATTATTAAATATTTCGTGACACTTTTCAATATCCCGCATTCCATTTAGAACCGATTGGCTGTAAAGAATAAACTATGAAAAAATTTATCAAAAGTAGTATGCTGGTTGACCTTACCACGCCTCTTGCTACTCATTTCCGGGGCATCATTGTGACGTGACGTTTCAGCCCCTCCGGGGAAACTCGTTTCTCATTAGGTGGAGGCGTCGCCACTACAAAGACGCGCCACATACGTTCCCACTCCCAGCACTTAGTTTACTCTCATACGGGAAAGACCAAAACGCTATTCCGGCATATTTCAGTAATTGAATTGCCGCCCTCTGTAAGCCCCAGATGGCCGGGCGCACAACTTTCGTGACCAGAGAGCAAGTGAAAAATTAGCAAACAGGCCCACCGTACATGACTTTACTGCCCCCATATACACGAGGCAACACATCCGCATCCGCACCTAAATTTTACGGCTCTCGTGTTCCCCATACCCTCCATCCATTCGTCTTTGATGGGAACCCCGCGGGATCTCTCCTCCCCATGTGCGTATGCGTGTGTGCGCGCGCTCTTTCTCACACAGCATCATAAATGTCACATTTCATACATGAACACACTCCTCATTTCATATTCCGCACATATATACATGTATATAGATGTACACACACATATATATATATGTATATACGCGCGCGGGGAAGTTTCTCGTTTTTTATAACCCTCATCAAGTGTATGGTCTGCCCTACCTCGCGGAGGAAATTTGGATGGAAATCACAGCTGGTGCAAATGGACATCCGCTTTCGCAACAATTCAGCCAACAACAGCCGCAATCATTTATCATCCTCGACTGCATGTGAAGTGTGTGTTTGTGTGTGTTCAAACGAAAGTCCAAAGAGTCAAAAAAATTCATTTGTTATATGACGTGGAGGCGTTGAGGATGTCAAATGGGCCATATAAGGATTTCGAAAATCAAATTATATAACAACACCTGTGGTTGTTTTTAAATGGGTATTCTGTGTATCTGTGATGATTGATTTTGAAGGTAATAAAAGATGGTTAATATCCAGGGTAATAAGACAAGAGCGGATCCGGCGAGTCTTTTTGTTCTGATAGGCATTAATGGGCAGCGAAGGTTGGTAATTAGAAAACTGTGTAGCACAAAAAATGCACCGAATTAACGTGCTGATAGCCTGGTAACTTAAAATGAAATTGACAGAAAAGCTTCACTAAGAATTACGCAAAAAGATCGCGCACAAAAGGTCACCAGCAGAGAGCTCGAATAATGCATGTGAATAGACTTTTTATGAGACAACAAAATGTGAAACCGAAATTAGGATAGAGTGTATATTTTAGATCATGTTTTTGGGGGCTGCACTTTGTATATCAGCAGAAAAGGAAAAGGAAAGATCCTCATCGTTCCGAATCAATATGACCGTGTGTTTTTTTCTTGTTTTTTGCGTGTGTGTTTTTCCTCTCTCCGGAATGTGTGTTGGCGTTCGTTGGCGACCAGTTTGTTCGGTTTGTTATGCTGACACACACAGCAGCGCTCCACAGGAGAAGAAGGAGGAGAAAAAAACAGGAATCAAAGCGCCAGACGTCTCTTTGTTAAGCTCCACGGAAGCGGAAGTTGAGCGGTCCACGCTTCTCTTCCGCATCCCTGACGCCTGTCAGGAAAAAAGGAATAACAAACGGATCAAACCCGAGTCGAGAGTTCCAGGCAAACAGCTTTAAAAGCCCGCGTGTAATATCCGGTCCGGAGTCTGTGTGTATTTACGCTTAAAACGAAACAGTTCAAGGGTACGATACGCAGGCATAAATGTGCGGCGAGAAAAAGAGTCGAATCCCAGGGTACACTTGA